>JAQFYM010000657.1:0-54136 GCA_034694785.1 Agrenia bidenticulata | reverse complement strand
TTCAAATTTTTCAATTTTTTCAAATCTTTCATTTTTCATGAAAAATAATAAGAGTTTGGAAATTTCACCAACCCTGTCAACTTCAGATGTAATACAGAGAACTAATGTGATTTTGAATGAAATCATGACAATCCAAAGGGATTTGATTACTTTGATATGCTTAGCTGTGCATATCCTCCCATCGTGGCGAGGAAAAAACGATGAGGAAAGTAGGAAGAAAAAAAATTTCGATATGACTCATTCATTCTCATCCATCGACTTTGTTCTTTGTTTCCAGTAGGTTCCACAAAATATCAAAGCTAAAGCCGATTGGGAACCAAGCCCAAACCATGCCAAGTAAAAAGTCCAAAACGGTCCTTATGAATTTTGCATACGTATTATTCCAAGGTATTTTCATTAACAATCATATTATTATTAGTTCCTTCACACCTAACTCATAAGTAATGCAGAGAGTAAAGGGGGAAATTCTGTATTTTTAAAGTGCTTGAAAAGAATCTACGTAAAAACTGATAAGCTAAACCTATCCATAAATTGACTTTGCATGACCTTGTGGTTGCGTCGGAGCAAAAAATTAGGATGCTCGATAATTTCGAGTTACCAAGTTACCATATAGAAAGCAGGCTTCTGATATATAGTTAAATTAAAACATAGGATCATTCAATTATTGTCAGTGTCGCCAGAAATATATTACAAAATTCAAACAACTACTAGGACAGAAACATATTTATCCTGATTTTGGCAAACTAAATTTTTCAGACGTGATAACCAATAAAGAATATTATGTGTAGAGTTTGCCCATGTTTGAATGCATCGCTAGTAGTATTGGTATTTGGGCATACTACGCACACGGACGACCGAGAGGGTCGTGCAGTCAAGCCTTAAATAATATGGTTGCCAATTTTACGAAAGAGATAAAAACATTTTCTACCTTACTTCCTTTAGCTTTGCTTTTTAGAGTGAAAAAGGGGCTGCTTTTGGACCTGAGACTACAGCAGGACTATTCATAAATGATCTATGCTTTTCTTTCAAACTCAAACTCAAACGTATACTATTAAGGTTTCAGGTTTAATCTTTGGCAGGATTTTATTTTCTACTTTTTTTTTAGACACGAATATTGAGTTCGTGAAAATTATGATACATTAGTCACGATAAAAACATTCATTCATAATTCTATGCACACAGCTAACAATTCCATGGCTCGAAAAAATATAGTTGGTCCAAATCATCAGCTTTCAAAAACGAACAGAAAATATTATTTAGACAACTTGCATACTTGTATGCGTATTTAATTTTGTATAAATTTATTTGTAACTTAAATGGTTATTATGCATTTGTTTTACAAATGTACTAAATTAATGGGTTTCTTTTCGTTAGTGGGACTGTTTTGCATTAAGAATTTTTGGTTTCCTAACTAATCATTCATCATTCCTATCTTTTACCCATGTTAAAAAAGTTGTATATGATAACGGTAACAGCAAAGCATATTTTACTAATTATAAATATTTCGTTTCCCAATTATTCAATTCAGATATAATGCTATTTAAAAATAAATACTAGAATTTGTTTCCATTAAATTCAAATGCATGTAGAAATCCAAGCGTTAGAAAAATAAATAAATAATACTTAAGCTAGTTTTCCACTTTAAAAAAACTCTTAAAACTCGTGTTGAAAAAACGGAATAAACACGTGAGTAGCGCAGCGAGAGAAAAATGTTTACTTTCAACTTTAAACCTCGACGAAGATAATTATTTCAAAATAGGAATCGTTACACTTACATCATAAACCCAAAGTTGTCTACAATCCAACTGAAACCGTAACCTTGTGTTCGTGTCCCTGTATAACAAGTCCTACGAGGTTGGAACATAATTTGTGAAGCGACCCTGCACTCTCGAAACAGTCCAAACTACTTTTAAAAGCCAGTAAAAGGTGAGAAAAGCCGGCAACGTTGTGTAAGCCTCGACGAATCTCATTCTTTTTTTAGGGTGGCAGAGAGGGGAGGAAGGGAATCGTTGCTGCGTCGTCGAGGCCTCCCAGTGTTCCGTTACGACCAAAAGAGTGTACAAGTGTGTAATGTATTTGCTCCCAATTTTCACGAAAATTAATTAATATCCCTCCACCAAAGGAAATTTTATTCAAAATTTTATCAACTTTGACTTACATCTCGACCCAGTCATCCATCTTTTGTTCTGTAAGTACCGTTTCTTCATCATTCTTATCTATTAGAGGGCCTTATTTAAAAGTTAAAAGCCAACTTTCTAAAAGGAAAAAAAAGGTATTGGGTAGAGAGATATGGTGGTGGTAGTTTGTATAGTTCTCGAGATGTTGTTTGGATTGATTCCGTAGATACTCGAGGTAGTAAGCCCCACCTCTATGCTCTAGGCATCCAACAGGGGGGCTGGGATAACATCCTTTTGTTTCCATTTTGTATGTGATGCAAAAGTAAATCCTACAATATTGATTTAATTATTCTAAATAATCTAAAAAGATTTTAAAGAATCCATGCTCGGCAGAGAAAGGGAATTTGGTGGACCTAATTTGGTTTGGGTAAGAGCTTAGGGGGGGGGGCGCACTTGATTGATTTATTACGTGTTATATTTGTCGGTATTGATTAACCCGAATTGTTATGTAAAATTCATTCATGCTAAGTACTCGTTTAGTGAGAGTGAGAGACTCATGGCGAGCATGCAGTTTACCATTTTAAATTTTTGAAACAATTTGTCAATGATGGAAATGTTAGGAATATATTATTTTATTAGGGATAATAATGCTAATGTGTAATATGTATTTAAAATTGTATGGTATCACGTATCACTAACTTGGATATCGTTTTTTATATTTAGTTTGAGAACTGAAGGAATCTTCTTCCTTGGCGTTAAGAGTTAAGACATCGTGATATCTGCCAGTCTCTGATTGTGATTACTTATTTGGACGAGAGGACCTGAACACATCCAGCTCGGTTTTAGTTTATTTTAGTGGATATATTGATTTTAAGGTTCGTTAATATCGATGATATTCTACAAAGTAATGACTTTTGGTACAAATTAAATTACAATAATGTACATTCAAGGTTTTGTTATGCATATTATTGAGATATCTGAAGTTAAAATTTTTTTTCTTTGCAGAAGCTCAGTTTTTGCGATTTTTGTTATAATCTGACCTACTACCTTACTCTTGGATATTTGTTACCGCAATTTAATATATGATAAAAGATGGGACCGGGATCAGCGACTATCATTATCAGCCAGTATCCGCTTCCACATCTTCCAAACGTAGTGGCTGGGAGAGCTAGCAAAAAGCCAAGTGTTAAAAGTAATTCATCCCCGTCGTGGTTCTACGATCAAATGAAAGGTACTGTTTCTGCGTATGAGACAGGGAAAGTCAGTCATCGCCAGCCTGCGAAGCCCGTTAGTAAAATTGCTAGCTCTCCTCAACAATTTTATGCTAAGGCGAAGCCTAACGCTGTTAAAAGATCCGTCAGTCAGAATGAAACCGTAAGCAATCATGGGAACCAAGTGAAGTCCTTCGTGGTGCCTGAGCCAAGAAATAACTTGGGTGGAATGCAACATCGATCTACAAGGAACTCTCCGGTGAAAGGGATGCAGTTTGCTACTCCACCTAGACAGACCTCTGTAACTCCACCGATGGTTTATTCGAATTCACAAACGTCAGCACCAAAGCCAATATTACCAACTGGGAAGCCATTCTACGCCGGGGCCAAGTTCGAAAGTCATCCATCTCACATGGTGCTACCCACTCCGCCTTCCCATTGGACTGCTCCACTTCAGCGATCTCAATCTCAACCGTCGTCTCCTACTCTGAAGTCGATGCAGAAAGGTGTTGCAAGTGTTGCTGTTGATTTGAACTCACTTTTTGGATCTCCTAACTCCGATTCAGTGGCGAAGTCATTCCCTGGTGAGCGCATGATGCAAGCGTTGATGAGAGCCGAAGAAAAGAAGAAGGATACAAAGCAATCACTTGAGTCAAAAGAAGTCTCTAGTGATGAAGAATCGGTAAGCGAGATTGTCAGTGAAGGGGAAGAGCAGGATGTTATCAAAAAGGAAGCATCCCCTCCTGTTAATATTAAGGTGACCCCGGACACACATCAGCTCAAGCAAGCTCTTGGACTGCTGAATCTTAGTAGCATGACTTATCCAAAAGCTAGGATGGAAACTAAACCAATTCTGAATCAAACTTGCCATGCATCTGTGACCCCAAAGAAAAGCTACAAGGAGATGTCAGCCCAATTGAAATTTCTGATGAACGTGTAGTTGTCGAGAGGTTTATTTACCCTGTAAATTACCTGTGTTATTAATTAAGGATTAGAATATTAGACCCCCCAGTTAGAACTTTTAAATAGGGATGGATGTACAAGGTACAAACTAAGTACACACAAACAGACAGACCCTTCACGAGAAGGTTGGCTTTGATTGAATGAAATTGAGAAGTTAAGACGTTTTTATTAATTTGTAACGAAATAGGTCGATATTTTGTATGAACTTGTCGAAGGGTAGAAGAAGAATGAAGAGATGATCTCTGTGAACCTTCTCGATAGCATTTATACAAACTTTTGTGCAAAATATCTACCTGTAATTATGCAGAGAGACGCTTAATTACGCTATACAATTACTTGCTTTACAACCAAGGTTATCGATAGCCAAAGCATTATCTTTTTATTGTAGTATTGGTCAAAATATATTAGTGATGGTGTATAAGGCCGAAAATGAGCAACTTGAGCGCGATACGGGATTTTAACGAAGGTAGCTCTTGGAAGTCTATCTATTTTTCCTGAATAATGTCAATGGCTCACAAGAGGCTTATCATTAGTTGGTAATTATAGTTAGTGGCCAGAATTCATACTTGAATTAAAACTATTATCAAATAGTCCATGACATTAATAATTAATCAATCCGTAGGTTAGTTTAATTAATACCTTAACATAGCCAAAAAGCAGGGAAATACGCATACTCCGCCGAGCAAAATTTTTTCAAATGTAAAACTGCCAAAAGACTGCCCACAAGTACCTGGTTCAAGGGTGTGTGTGAAATAAATGGCTAGGAATTGGCATTCACATAAAAGTCAGAAGTTTTTCCGTAATTGAGTGACTGATTTTTCAAAGGATGTTGAAAACAAATGTTTTTCCTTTGAAAAAGATCTGTTTTCTAGAGACGAGAAAAATATTAATATGAACTCACCGAAGTACAAATGTATTTCCCTGCTCAACAAATTATAGTCTTTCATCTCATGTGAAATACGAAGCTTGTAACTTAATGTTTCCGTAAAACAGCGTTGGATCTCACCTACCTTTTTACGAAAGCATTTTTACAAGAAGAGTGAATGCGTGCGTGATTGTGATACATATGAGGCCTGTGACGCGCGGCGGTCTAAGTGGAGAGGTCTTCGTGTCCAGTGTCACTGAGTGAATGTGCACGTGTCAAAGTGCAAGACTGAAAATCGTTCGCATAGTCTGCGTACAGGAAAAGCGTTTAAAGCAGACAGGTAGGCAGGGAGCTCGTTAATGCTTATCCTTACAAGTTCGAAATTGTTCGGAACTGAAACCGATGGGTTGATCTCTTGTCTTACTAATAAAAGGAGGAAGGTACTTGGTGAATAGCATAAAGCAATCTCAGGTGGTTTACTATTATAAACTAAATAAGTTTCGATTTTCGTTTTCACGCAGATACAAATTCTTGCCTCATATTGAATGAAGCTGTGTGTACAAAGTCTCATAATAACGAGAGACAAAGAGGGAGGAGGCGACAAAATATATATGAAAAAATGTTCCAAAAAGTTCCATTAGTTTTTAAGTCTATTCTATTTTACTATTAGTTGAAACTTTGTGCCCGTATAAGATTAATCTGTAGCAAATCCAAAAAAAAATATCCTATTTTCTCTTCTTTTATTTCTATTTTTATGTTTTATTTATCTCGCGCGTGGTGGTGACGGTGAGAAGAAAGAATTTTCATATCATTTGTTGTAACCAGATTTGGACTGATATTAATGGTTAAAAAACGTCAAAAAATCTCATTTAAATATTAATTTAGCGTATAATATATATTATATATATTGTGTTTTACCAGTTGACTTGTAATTGGCTGAAGAATTAGATTTTCTTACTCAAGTCCAAAAATGTTATAAATTTTAATTGAAATTGTCCAAAACTCACAAGAAAACATTACAATCTACAAACTTGTCAAAGGTGAAAGTCAAAAAACCTTACGACCGTATAGGTCAAGTCAGAAATCAATCGACTGAAAAATGTATCAGCTTTTGTTCTAAAAGCAAATTAATTGAATTCGCGAAAAATTCGGTGATCTAAATTTTAATAAAACTTGTTTCCAATTGGCATCTAAAACAAATTAAGTTTTTCTTGTTCCGGCTGATTTATTCATATAATATGCCAACTCTACGCATTTTAGAAAGTCTGTTTTGTTCCTATCCGAGTACTTGCTGTTTCGACTAAAGCACAGCTCATGGTGAACTATAAAGCTGATAGCGTCGGTAATGGTAAACAAAATATTTGAAAATTAATGACGAGCGAGGACTAGGACTGGAATTATCTTATTTTTTATTAGTTTGTGGAAGTTGGTGATTAATTTTTTAAATTGATTTATGACCTCTAATGAACGAACGATGTTCAAGTTAAAAGTTGATATGCCTTCAAAGCACGAAATGCACATCTAGGTTAGGCATCTTGTATGTATGTTTGTATATATCTTACAAACTAATAAAAATTCTGTGGATAATAGCCCATCAATTTGAAAGTAAGGCTTGCCGTAGAGACATGAATCAAAAATAGCATTCTATTTTGGCAATCATGAATTCAAATGAAGATGTATTGTTCTGTCATTCAAGAAACAGATAGACACTGCAGTGGTGACTGGGGTATAATTTATTATGATGCTAATTAAAATACAATGATTCCTCCTTCGTGATGATCGACCATTATAATAAATTTAATACTGTTCCTTCATGCAGTAAAGCTTGGATATGTTCCTTACATGTAGAAATTCAATTTAGAAGTTTGAAAATACATTAAGAGGCTATGCTAAATTATTTGAGTTTAAATAAATGTAAATAATAGGAACATTAGGTTTTTAAAGTTTTATATGATGGCATGGCATTGGGATTTAACAACAGTAACAATTTCATCAAGGCATCTCCACTGTGCTTTCAAATGTCGGTAGGGGTCCATTGCGAAAAAATTAGTCAAAATTCGCAACGGCATCTACTAAATCTTGAACAATGTGAGAGTAAAATTTTTCAGACGAAATCTTCTCAAAACTTCGCTTTGTTTCCAGTGCTAAATTCCCCAGGATGAATTTGGCTTCATTTATCGCCGAATTTTTTTCAATGTCCTCAGTAAGCTGAAATTTAAAAAAAATGATAACATCATAACGTCTAATTCTAATTGGTTCATTTCATAACGCAGAAAAGCAATCAATCAACCTTCTTAAAATGATCCGTTTTATGCAAGTCGAACGGGGTGTGACGTAATTCATCAAACACCCCAGGGTTCTTCTGTTGATACAGGATCGCAGGTAAAGATATTAAAGCATGGGGGGAAATTGTGGAAAACTCTTCGACATGTTCGAATTCCTCTAGCTCCGCAAGACCTCGTAAAAGTACAGACAAATTTGAGGAAAAGAGTTTTAAATTTTTCATAAATTCTTGATTTTCTGGAAGCTTTCCATAATTGACGAGGAGGAGGGCGTAAATCCCCCCGTTGAAGTATCCGGATGCTTTTCGATTGTACAGGATCCAGTCGTTAACTCGTGCATTTGCATGTGGCAAGAAAGGGTAGATGATCTTGGTGTCTAATAACTTTGAAGCGAAGTGAGCCGTTGTGTATTCCTCGACACCTTTTGTAATGGCCATCAATACTTTGCTTATCTTAGTCTTCTCCACAAAGTATATGCACCGAATTGCGAAGTAATCCCCGACAAGGACGGAATATTTGTTCCCCAGACTAAATTGCAAGTGGCTCCTCTCCGCTTTGAAATCTTCAGGGATGTTTACAACTGTCTCATGAATATCTGAAGAGAACATCCCACTGTCCGACGCTTTTGAAATGAAATCGAGGATTTCTTCATATTTTGGATTCTTTGTTACTTGAATCCCTCGGCCGAAAAGGGTTAGCCAGTTGTGGTAACTTACAGCATTCCTCGAGTTGTTGTAGATTTCTCTGAAATTGAATTATTTTGATAGATTGTGAGTTTAGTTAAGGGACAAATTACAATACATATGTATCAGCTCAAATCCCTCTTGGTGACTTCTGAATGACGTGAGCATAAAAGGTTTTTAAAATAGCTGTGAAGGGAGAAAAAAGCTAAAGGATTGAATCATTTTGAAAGTTTTTCTCTCTCCTAAAGAGCCAATCTGTGTCAGTGGCACATCTGAATATTCAGAAAGAGTGAAACCACAATGCCAGATGCGATATGCGTCTCCGTCGGACCAGCACAAAAACTTTTAATGATGTGACCGACTTTTTTTCTCAGCCCTATAGGAGTAACAAAATAGTTATGAGGCTACGACTGGTGTTGCGGTGGTAAGTACGTAGATAACGGATTCAAAAATTAATTCGAGTGGCAATGACAAAAGCATAGTAATGCGTAGAAGAAAATATCAAACCGTTCCAAGGTATGTCGGACAGGGTGGGTCGATTGTAATACTATTTCTGTTTTATCGCCAATATCCAATCCTGCCATTTCATTTGAGCCTCGTTCATCTGCAGTTCCTTTTGTTAAACGCCCAACGAGGTGTTCCACATGAGATTTCTGCTTTGGTAATCCATCACGATCTCTCACTTTATTTAACAACTCACTTATCCGGTCACTTTTTCGGACAACGTCCAAATTTTTGACCAGAGCATTGCCGATCCCACTATCGAATCTAGCCGGAACAGAAACTGCTGGCGTTGCATAAAAGTTTACCTTACTGCTTGAAATGCAAAAATGTCTGCTAAGACGGGTTAGCATTTTGAAAATTCTACAATTATCTTCCAAAAACTTAAATATGTGTCTTAACTTTGAACGGTTATTGTGAAAAGCAATGGGGTTTAAAAATTTGACAATGGGATACTGGTCCCTTCATATTTATCAATTATGTGTATTTTTACTCGTTTAATATTCGTGTTAATGATAGATGCGTAGGTAGGGGGGATGTTGGAGGTCGTTCCTTCGACCAAATCTAAAAGGCAACTAACTTAACCAAGGGTTTTGTTGTATCTACATATGATAAATCTTGACTACCTGTTCAAGTTAGAAGAGACAAGTGACTGATTTCTCAAAAGATTTGATGCATATGGGATGAAGAAGCAGGAAAGGGAAATGGTCACCGGACCGTTTCTCTTGTATTGTATATTGTAAAGGCTATTTACGTTGAGAGAATTGAATTAAAGTTCAGGGAGCTCGTAATAATAGAAGTTATGATTTCTATTTAAAAAAATTTAAAGGCTGTAACCTTCACAGTGTGTTAATTTTTGTCTTATGTGAGAAAGGTTAGTTTATAGGATATTCGAAATCCGTTTGAAGATATTTTAAAAAAGGGAGCAAGAACTTTGCTGTATTTCTATCGACTTGAAACTTTTATAAATTGTGTCAATCTAAACGTAACTAGTGTGGATTGTTGAGGCATAAAAGTAATTGTCCCAGTTAAAGAAATCTTACAATTAGAACCTGGGGCGTGTAACAGATAACGTAGGGAATGATGATGGCGTGATCTTAAGATTATTAGTGCTTCTCTTAATCTTATTTGTAAAATTCATGCCATACTAATTAAATTGTTCCTACTAGCTGGTTAATTAAAAAATCGTGGTAGGGGGTGGCATTTACAATTTTAAAATGATTTATTTTGATAATTGACTTGTAATATTATTGTGGGATTCAGTGAGATTAATGACACAATCTCCTTTTCAAGAAATCATGGCAATTTTTCAAATCTGCTTCTAATTGCTAATGCATCCGGCAACTATCAAGTTTCTGATACAAAGGGAGTCATGCTTTCTAAATAATCCACACCATAAACCATGACCGGATCTCATGGAATGATGAAATCAGTTTTGGTTCAGGAACCGAGAAAAATATTTTATTCAAAAAAATAATTATTTGTAAGTTTGCAATTTCAACAATGTTAGAGTTAGATTATAACTCGTTCCCAAAAAGGGTGAAAAAAAGAAAAAAAATCTAAAAATGTTTGCTTGGTGTGATTGTGATTATGAGATCATTTTTATTTAGATAAGATTTGTTATGCTGCACATATAGGGCCATAAAAGCCATTTCTATATTCAGTGCATTCCTATGGATGCCTATTGAATTTGTGACTTCCAACTTTCCAGCTAATTTTTCTAAACGATGTCAAGCATTTTAATCGTGCAATAACAAGACTTAAGTGATATGATATTTCAGATATTTGCATATGGGTAGTTCTTGGTTTGAAAAGATAATAGCCCCATGACAAAGCCGTAATCGATTAGCATAATTATCAAATGAGCTTTTTGAATTTTACAATTCAATTAGTATAAATCACTTCACGGAGATGAATTATTTCAGACAAATTATTTCAAACATAAAAAACAAAATAAATTATTACACTAAAGCCATGCTTTCGTTTTTTCCAAAACCTTAACCCTCAACGCTGACTATAAGTGAAAAACTGAATTCATTTGAAGCAGTTCCTTTTATCCGTCCCCAAATGTCATAATTGTCATATATATGTGGGATTCTTTAAAATGTATTTGATCATATTCTACACGAACTTGGGATTACGAGCCTGCTATCCTAATCCGATCTAAAACTAATCTAAACTTCTAGCTCAAAGATTTAGTTCAGCAGTCTTGATTCCAGTAATCAATTTTTTTCCACAAGTTTCCATGTTACATCGTTTCAGTAAAGAGTACACGGGCTGAAAAAGAGACCAACCCACTCTCATTTAATAATGGTTTGTGAGCCCCAAATATTTTTCTTGTCTCCAGGATTCTTCTTATGCTGTTGGCCTTCGGTCGATAATTAGTCTGTACTTACAATGCTAGAATTCTAGTTTCTTTAAGGTTAGATGCGAAACACTTCACGGCTGAATTGGACTCTTTTGTGCTCCTACGATTCTGTCAAAAAATCAATTAAAGCTATCACGAAAGTATAGAATTGTCTTTAAACTTTTAGTTCGTTTTACTACCAAGAATTCTGCAATATTAAGTAGCTGCAAAACTGGGATTGACAAAAATACATTATATCTCTTCCATTCCCCTGTACTAACTAATAAATTTTTTTTTATTCTTAAAGGGTTCCCAGCAGAAGATTCGTCTCACTAATACAAGGAATAAGACAATTTCCCAATCTTCCAGCCTTCAACCGTCCATTTTCAATAGTCTACAATAAAATGTCCTTTGTCACAAAAACCGTAAAGCAAGTCGTCCTGTCCGTCGAACAAAGTGAAGGTCAGGGTGCTAGAGTTCGACGAAGCATTGGTCGAAAAGAATTGCGAAATTTTGATCCATTCCTCATGCTCGACGAATTCAAAGCCGGTCTACCTGCCGGTTTCCCTGATCATCCCCACCGAGGCTTTGAAACTGTTACTTACGTTCTTCCAAGTAGCAAAGGATCCTTTCAACACGAAGATTTTTGTGGGCGCAAGGGTTCTATTGGGCCTGGAGATCTTCAGTGGATGACTGCAGGTCGGGGAATCCTCCACTCTGAGATACCAGTAGACAAGGAAATCTCCCACGGTCTCCAACTCTGGATCAATCTTTGTGCTAATGACAAAATGTGCGAGCCGGCGTATCAAGAGTTGAAAAAGGAAGATGTCCCAAAGGTCACGAAGGATGGGGTCACCGCTATTGTAATTGCAGGGGAGGCTTTCAATGTCTCGTCCAAAGTCTATACGAGAACTCCAACCCATTACATTCATTTTTTAATGGAACCGAATTCAACCTTAGAGCAGCAGATTCCCCCTGGATGGGCTTGTTTTGCCTACACTATTGAAGGAAAGGCGAAGTTTGGAGGTGGCGAATTAATCGAGGCTCATAATACAGTGACGTTCAATCTGGAAGGTAATGGAATTCAAGTACAAACTGGAGATGTGGGGGCAGAATTCGTGATCATTTCTGGAAAGCCGATTGGAGAACCAGTGGTTCAGCATGGACCATTTGTGATGAACACGCAGAAGGAAATCGCTCAAGCTATGGAGGACTATTCTTCGGCTAAGAATGGATTTGAAAGGGCTCATAATTGGGAGTCAGAAATTGCTAAAGCTCTTTTTTAGGAAATTAATCGAAACTTTAGAGCTATGTATGTAAATTATTGATTTATTAATAATACTAAAAGTCTGAACCAAAAATATCGCCAAAACTGGAATACAACGGCTCCTTTGACAAGATTCAGCTCCATAAAGTATACATAAATTTAAAAATATTACAATTAGTCAAAAAATCCATTAATGTCCAACCATTATATTTTATGAAATTATAATTTTACCAATTATTTCTCAGAACCAAAATTTCGAAAAGCTACTCTGCCACCGGGACTTTGAGTATGTTTTGCTTCCGTAAGAGCAAGCTTTAACTGACTTAAATTACCTTTACTCCTTTCGATAACCGATTGTTTTCCTTTGGAACACCAACACATATTTCTATTACGAAAATTGCTTTTGAAGTTAAATAATTACTAAATATTAAATATAAATTTATTACTTCATTAATATTCATTTAAAAAAAGTTCTCGGTCTATCAGATCTATTATAATTTACGATACTTAAACAATAAAAGGGATAGTATTTCATAGAAATATTTTTGCGGTTCCACACCCGGGTAAAAACAAATAGCCGGGTGAATCTATACCGAAAACAAATTCATGTGTAAGTATTCATGAAATTTAAAAACCATACGAGCATTCGTACCAAAAACTCAAATCAATTAAAACGGAACAAAAATCTTTTGGTATTACAAACGACTTTCTCAAAAAGTATTAGCTCACACTATACTATAATTTTCTAAACTTCATCTAATTTATTGAATTGACTTAACCCCGCGAGTTATTGGCATGGTATTACAGGATATGGTATTCATAAAAATTTATCAGCATGACAAGCTAAACAGCTAAACACTCCCAATACGCTGACAAGATATGGTTATAATCAGTGATCAAATTTCAAAAATTCATTCTCATGTCCTTTAAACTAATGAGCAATTTAATTTAATGTCACAATACGAAACCCAATGCCTCGAAGGATCTTTCGCAATTGCCAAGATTAAAACACACGGGCAGTCTATTTGACAATGGACTGATCTCTATGCTGACAAGGTTAATGTTAAGGTAATTTTTTAATACAAAATGTTGTGTTTGATAAGAGACTGCGTTACAAAAGTATACATATCTTTGTTAAATTTTGTAATACTGACCAATAAAATACAGCCTGACTCGTCAAATGTCAGAATATTCCATTCAGCCTTTTAAATCTTCATCCGATAAAAAAAGTGATCAAAGGCTTCAAATTAAAATTAAGTAAAAAATTTAAAATTCTAGAGGCATATTCTTCTAAAATAAAACATATCAATGGACCATGAAGGGAAGAAATCGGTTAAAAATCCATGGGAAACCTCAAACCCCTTTTCGAATATTTTTTTTGCATGGGTTCTGCCCATGTTCAGATTGGGATTTAGTAAAGATCTGAGTATTGATGACCTTTATGACTCTCCCGTAGTCCACAAGTCAAATGTGTGTGCAAACGTTCTATCCAAGTAAGATCAATCAGAAACTACAAGATAATTGGACTAGATTTATAAAACTTAAAATGTTTCTAGAGCGTGGGAGGAGCAGAAATTAAAATCTATCAAGAATAAGACACCCCCTCGATTTTGGAAAGCCCTAGTGAACGTTCATAAGATATCTTTTTTAATTTACCTTGCAATCATCATTATAGATGAGTTGATACTCAGGTATTTTCCGCAAGGGTTCTAAACTCGCATTTTAGTCAACTAGTGAAGTTTTGAGATTTTAAAGTTAATATTTTATTTACAGAGTGATTCAGCCCATTTACTTGCGGAAATTAATCCGAACCTTCAATGAAGATGCTACTGACACTAGCCAAGACCAAATCATTTACGCGTCCATTGTCTGCTTCTGTTCCCTTTTCCATGATCTGGCAATGCATCAGTGTGTATTTCTCATGTTTAGAGCCGGACTCAGTTGCCGGGTTGCTAGTTCTTCCCTTATTTTTCGAAAGGTTTGGAAATTATATAATTTTACAATTCCCGTTCTCAAACATATCAAAACGATTAGAAATGACTGGTTTAGGCAATGGAATTAAGCCATTCAGCAAGTGATCAAGCAACTGTTGGCTACTTAATGAATTTGTTATCCAATGATGTTAGCCGATTTGATGTTGGATTAATATTCATCCCTTATATTTTTGTTGGACCGGTTCAACTCGTAATTTTGTTCTATTTCTTATGGGAAGAGATTGGAATGTCTGCCCTTGCCGGTGCGGGCTTTATTTTGCTCATCATGCCTACCCAAAGTACAGACGTTTTTTTTTAATGATTAGGTTAGGGTTGGTACAAGATGATTTTATTTTATTAACAAATTCATTCAGTTTTAAACGGACGACTGGCAGCAAAGTTCCGTGAAAGTGTTGCCAAACAGACGGACGAGAGGAGCCGAATTATGAATGAAATTGTGATAGCTATCAGAGTCATTAAAATGTACGCCTGGGAAATACCCTTTTCTAACTTGATCAATCGAATACGAAGGTAAATTGTGTTTTGCAGATATTTTTAAAAACCGAATTGATTGTGAATATTATTTATTTTAATTATTTATCTACCCTTAGTGTGGAGGTAAAAGAATTGAGCAAGCGAGCTTATCTTCGAGGATTCTTCTTGTCCTTGTATACATTTTCGACAAGGTTGACATCCTTTTTCGTGATCATGACTTACGTTCTCGCTGGAAACAAAATCACTTCTGACAAAGCGTTCTTTTGCGTGGCTATTTCATTGACAATTGTAGAGACGATGGTCTTTTTTTTCTCATCTGCGATATCCGGACTTGGGGAAATCTCCGTTTCAACCTCTAGAATAGAGGTACTAAACGAATTGAGAATTTCATTCTATACCATATTTTCAATTTCTACGTAATTTTAATTTTTCAAAATGTTATATTCCAGTCATTTTTGATGCTGGAAGAGCAAAGCAGCGTTTTGGGAAATACAACATGTGATGCAAAAAATACTAATATTTTGACCGGACCCGGCAGTGTCCGACTGGAAAAGGTTACTGCAAGTTGGTCAAGCACGGAAAAGCCTACATTAAAAAATCTCAATTTAACCATGGAGGGGGACAAAGTTGTCATGATTGTTGGTCCTGTGGGATCAGGGAAGGTAATAAAAAAATCGTTATGCAGAATAAGTATGAATTGATATCCATCTTTTATGTTTCAAAATTAAAATAGACCTCCCTATTACATCTTCTCATCTCTGAACTCCCAGTGCTAGAAGGCAGTGTCAAGTCCCAAGGACAGATTTCGTATGCTTCACAAGAGCCATGGATATTCATAGGAAACATAAGGCAAAATATTTTATTCGGAGAAGCCTTCGATCAGCAACACTACCACGAAGTAGTCAAAGCCTGCTCACTGGAAGACGATTTTAAACAACTTCCTAACGGAGATTTAAGTATTGTCGGTGAACGCGGTATAACTCTAAGTGGAGGTCAGAAAGCTAGGGTCAACTTAGCTCGGGCTCTGTACAGAAAAGCTGATATTTTTATTATGGACGATCCCTTGAGTGCCGTTGACTCTAAGATCAGCCGCCATATCTTTGAGAATTGTATTAAGAAGTACTTAAAGGGTAAATTAAGGATTCTGGTGACACATCAACTTCAGTACCTCCCACAGGCTGACTTTGTGATCCTTCTTAGCAAGGTTTAATAATCCGAACTAAATTGAAGTAAAAGTTAGTAATAGATTAATATTGTTGGAAACATAACTTTTTGCAGGGGATTGTTCGTGACCAAGGTACATACGAGGAACTGTCCACGAAAGGCATTGACTTCGTAAAGCTTCTGGCAAATGAAAAGAAGGATGAACCAAACCTACGAAAAATTAGTATCTCCAAAAGTGAAACGGTGTGGATTATAAAATTCAAAGCTTCTTTGATCATTTATAAACGTTTATAATGTTTTAGCAAGCACAATTAATCTTAATTGATCGTCTAAATTTTTGGAATTAGCAAATTCAAGAAGTTTTCAAGGAGTACGATAAGCCTGAAGACAATGCGGAAAAAGTTGTGGAAGGCTCAGTATCTCTCAAAACATATTGGGGGTATCTAAAAACAGCAAAATCTCCACTAGGCCTTATCCTCGTTATAATGTTTTTTATATCATGTCAATTCTTACTTACGGCTTCTGAATACTGGCTCTCTTATTGGTAAACATCCAACTTTTGTATAAATCAAAATATAAATGTCATAAATGATGTTATTCAATATTTTTGATTAATTTTCATTTCGTTTCAAAGGACGGACTCTGAAGAAAATAAAAACAATCTGCCCGTCATGGGCAAAATTGTTTTGAATTCAACAATGTCATCTCGGCAGTCTATTCAAATCTTGAACTCGGATGATTATTTGGGTCAAGATGTTTACCTTGGAGTATACGCTGGGCTAGTTGGTGCTGTATTTATATTAACACTCACAAGAGCAGTTGGATTCTTCACGTATTCCCTAAGGATAAGCAATAATCTCCATAACAAAATGTTCAAAAGTATTGTACGAGCCCCCACGAAATTCTTTGATGATAATCCATCCGGTATCACCTTTTTCGCTTCATTCAATTCGTGTGTATATTTTAATATCCTATATGAACTAAAGATTTAATTTACGATTTAGGGAGAATATTGAACCGTTTTACCAAGGACATCGGTTCTATAGATGAGCTCTTGCCCCAAGCTTTCTTTGAGTCGATCGATTACTTTTTACAGATGATTGGTGTGATCGTAATTATTATCATTTCAAACTACTACCTCGCCATTCCTACGGTCGTTATCATACTCGTATTTTGGGTATTGAGAGTTGTCTATGTTAAAACTTCCAGGAATATCAAGCGATTAGAATCTATTTGTATGGTTATTACATTATTTGCCAATTTATTGAGTATTGAAGATGGGAAACTGACGCTGAAAAATTGTTTCTCAGGGAAGAGTCCTGTATTTACACACGTAGCCGCATCAATGCAGGGATTGACCACGATTCGAGCCCTTCGGGCTCAAGATAATATCATTTCTCAATTCGATGACAAGCAAGTACGATAAAGTTATTAGAGAGACATCATAATGAAAAGAGTCGGTTTGGAAAAATAACTGATAATGTTTATATTGTGTAAGGACATCCACACTGCAACATGGTTCGCTTTCATCTCGACAGCCAGATGCTTTGCAGTTTGGTCTGAAACTATAGGAATAGTATTTTTGGCTGTAGTAACATTTTCGTTTCTCGTTTTTCCATCTGGTACTTCACATTTTATAATTAGAGGGATCAACAAATGTTGAACGACAGGGAAATTACAATTTTTTTTAATCTTCAGTTTCAACTGGAGGAATTGTCGGGCTGGTTATCACCTCCACCTTGGCCCTCTCTGTAAACATTCAGTGGGCGATTCGACAAAGTGCCGAGACAGAAAACTACATGACTGGTGTTGAAAGGGCTTTGGAATACACAAAGCTCACGTCGGAAGCTCCACTCGAATCTAAAGATGGTAAGACTCAAAGATAATTTATAAACGTGTATTGAAGTACAAAAAGAAAAATCAATAATTGATTTAAAGACAAGAAGCCACCGTCAAATTGGCCGAAGGATGGTCAACTCCTTGTCCAGAACATGTCCTTGAGTTATGAGGAAAAAGATGTTTTAAAAAATTTGAACTTTGACGTAAAATCGAAAGAGAAAATTGGAATAGTTGGACGAACTGGGGCAGGAAAGAGTTCGATAATCTCAGCACTTTTTCGGCTAACTGAACCGCGCGGAGATATTTTTATTGATGGGATAAAAATTAGTGACATCGGACTCCATGACTTGAGGAAAAATATATCCATAATTCCCCAGGATCCCGTATTGTTTTCTGGGACTTTAAGATACAATCTCGACCCATTTGAAAAATTTTCTGATGAACAACTTTGGACAGTTCTCGAAGAGGTTATCTTGGTTGATTAATTAAATGCGAGGAGAATTTACAATTGTTTGTATACAATCATTAAATATTTGTGAAGGTTCAACTGAAAGACGCTGCTCCGGCACTAGATTTTAAAGTATTGGAAGGGGGCAGCAATTTCAGCGTCGGTCAAAGACAACTTGTTTGCCTCGCAAGGGCAATTTTAAGGCAAAACCGTATAATCGTTTTAGACGAAGCAACTGCCAATGTCGACCCCAGGTAGTTGGTATAATTTTTATGGCTGCAAAACCAATAACCCTAAAAAATGTATAAACGTATTTTTTTTTTAAATACAAATAGCACTGACGAATTTATTCAGAAGACGATCAGGCTGAAATTTGCTAACTGCTCAATAATCACCATAGCTCACCGACTTCATAGTGTAATGGATTGTGATAGGATATTAGTTCTTGATAACGGAACAATTCAGGTCGAATTGACAAAGATTATGCAGAGAAAATTAATCTTTGTATTTCTAAAATTCTTGAAAAATCTAACGATGGACCATTTTAATCATTTCCAGGAATACGATCATCCTTACATACTTTTCCAAAATCCAGAAGGGGTTCTCTCCCAGCTAGCAGGTCATACCGGTAATGCTGAAAGTGAGAACTTGAAAAAGATTGCTAGAGAACACTATGAGAATACAATTGATGGTGGTGGTGATACAGAAAACTGTCCGACTATATAACACACTCTTGGTTCTTGTTAAGTTTTCAGGAGTTTTTGCCGTTGGAAGCTACACATTAAATCATTATCTTACTTTACAATAGGTGTTCAAAATACCGTATTAATGGATATATAATATCTCAAACTCAATCAAGCTCCGTTCAAGGTATGATTTATGATATAAATAACTAAAATCTGTCGAGGCATATAGAAGATATTACAATTCAAATGCGTACGGTTATGCGTGCCTCACCCTGTACTTTACCCTCAAGTTTTGGTACTTCAAGGTCAAATTAGTGTATTTGTGTTTTTAAATTTAATATCCAATCAAGTGCTAAAGTGTCATGTTAAACGTCATTCGGTCAAGCAATGAAAACAAATATCTGTGAGTTTTTGACTATCTATATTGTTTTTTAAGTCCATCTTTAATCATTTTAAAATACACGATCGGTACATTTGGGTGTGGTGAAGTTGCGTGCGATATATTTAGTCCTTATACTCTTCGTTCAAAGATCGGCCTATAACCAATCTCCGAACTTCAGAAGTACCAGCTCCGATTTCATACAATTTTGCATCCCTAAGAAAACGACCGGTCGGATAGTCGTTGATATAACCGTTTCCGCCTGAAATAAATCAAGGCAATATTATGCAAGGTTTGATTTTCAAAGAAATTCTAGAGTTTTTCTTAAATAGTTAAATACCTAGGCATTGTATTGCCTCTAGAGCTACCTGAGTAGCAGTTTCTGCAGTGTAAAGAATTACAGCTGCACAATCCTAAATTAGGAAGTTCAAAAATTCTCAATTTAGATTTCAATTTCTCGCAAATTTACAAGTATAAACAGACTTCATGGAAGTATAGCCAGAAATAATTGCCAGGCTGTTTATTTCCGGCCTGCATATGTTTCTTACCTTTCGACCAACATGTCCTTGGTCACACGCTCTGGCGACATTGTAAAGATAACTCCTCGATGCGCTCAGTTTTGTGTACATGTCTGCAATTTTACCCTGGAAAAAAATTAAGGTAAAAGTTAAAACTGCTACTTTTTGGGCTAAATCACAGGTATCATACGATTCCAAAAACTTGCCTGCATTAGCTGGAATTCTCCAATTTTTGTATTAAACTGCTTACGATAATGAACATAATCGAAAGCGACATCACAACTAGCTTGCATTAATCTGAAATTGACAAGATGGATTTAATTGCTGTAAATATAAGCGGTATGTAAAAATAAATATCTGTAGTGGGAAACTAACCCCACGGGGCCACCAGACAAAACCAATCGTTCTAAATCCAAGCCACTGAATAGAACGTAAATCCCTTTGTTCAATGTACCTAAAATGTTACTTGCTATGCAATAACAAAATTAAAAATCAAAATTTTTGATACAGTTAATACAATTTTTAATCCAACTCCAGCTCTTTGTTTTCATTACCTGGTACTTTAAAATCTTCAAAAATCAACTCCCCCGTATTGGAGCCCCGCATTCCTAATTTATCAAGTTTCCGGCCTACCTTAAATCCTGGTTGATTCGTTTCTACAATAAAGGCTGTAACACCATGGGAAGCCTTGGCAGCAGTTGGGTCAGTTTTTGCGTATACCTAAAGTTTTTTCAAGGAATTTTTTTTCAGCTTTCAATAAAGTATGGATATATAGTTAAATGCATTTTGAATCACTCTTGCCGGAGAGACTTACAACAATGACATCCGCGTCAGGTCCATTTGTAATCCAAAATTTAGTTCCATTTAAAATGTAATTATCCCCATCCCGCACCGCCTTAATTTTCATCCCGACAACATCCGATCCAGCACCCGTCTCTGACATGGCCAATGCTCCGATATATTCTCCAGAACATAGCTTTAATCAAATGCATAACTATTAGTTTCAAACGTTAAAATAAACTCTAAATATGTACCTCATGTTCATTTGGGCTTTTATTCAGAATTGCTCACTTTTGGCAAATACTTTTGCTTTTGTTCCTCCGTTCCATTTCGATGAATTTGATTCACGCACAAGTTGGAATGAGCTCCATAGGACAAAGCGATAGAACCTGAGGCTCTGGAGCACTCTTCCATTATAATACAATGGTCTAAATAGCTACTTTCGATGCCACCATATTGGGATTTTACAGTAACCCCCAGAAATCCCATGTCCCCCAACCGTTTCCAGAACGGTCTCATTTCTTTAAATTCATTAGATTTGTCAATCTCCTCAGCCAATGGTGCCAGTTCTTTTTGGAAGAAATTGAACGCTGTTTCTCGCAGCTGAAAATATTAATTCAATACATTGAACACAGGTTTAAATTTAACTACAAAAATCTCAGTACCTGTTTCTGGTCATCATTGAGTCCAAAAATTGTATCATCTATAGGATAAGTACTTCCTAGCCGGGCATACTTTGGATTTATTATTGCAGATGGAATGTTCTTAAGTCCTTTTATAGATCCAATTATCCCGGAGGATGAAATGCCGAGTTTCCCAAAAAAAGCCATTTACCAAAATTATCTTACAATTTACACAATAGATTTTATCTATTGAATACAGAAATTTTTAATACGACTTTCTTAGTATAATCTTATGATATTCATCCCATGTTGAAAATCATTTCATTTTCAGGTTAGAGAAATCACCTTTAAGAATATTGGCAAGTTTTTCAAGGTCTCCCTATTCCACACGAACCTTTTTCCATTGGTTAAAAGGGTTGGACACTGGGTGAAAATAGTTTCATCTTTTTTGGACCCGTATATTATTCACATGCCCTTCCAAGCAGAGTACACTTCAGTTCTGAATATAACAACATAAAGTGAAGTATGAACTACAGATTTCGGTCAATGATTACATGAGGAATTCACGTTGTTTATCTTTTCATTGCAGTTAGGGAGCTAGGATGTTAGGAACCAGAGTCAAATTATTCTGACCCGAATCGGAATCAACATTAAATTATACATGATAGGAAACCAGGCAAAGATACATGTCCTCCTATAAGACAGAAAGGTAATTTGAATCTGAGATTTCTTTCACATTTCTATTGATAGTATTATTTCTTAGCATTCATATGTATGCTATATGCATTGGAGTTCACAATAAAAGTCAATCAAGAGATAACTCAAAATTATCAGAGAGGCATGTGTGTTTACTGAAATAACTTTTGGCTTGTTATACATTTGAAAACAAGTTTGGTAACAACAAGTGGTCTCAAAACTATCGAATGAATTAGGTTATAGGATTCATATCAGACTTTAAAGTTTGTTACATTTACTCGAAGGTTTTTCATGAAAGGAAGACTTCTGTTGGTCTTCTCCAATTCGGGTTAGTTATTTTTTCTTATACTATTCTTAATCTTCTTCTATCTAATTACTCATTAATGAAATTGAATCAATCTTAGTTCAAAAGGTTATATTTTTTTATGGAGTAAATAATAATCTGGGTGCTTTTTGTATGCAGCTAGGGATTGTAAATATATGAAAAACAAATCAAAGTTTGTTAGCCGATTGAATTAAAATCTGTTTTTAAAACTGAATTTGAAAGCTAAATTTATTTTTAAATAGGAAAATCTGTTCTGAAGAAGAATTTTTTGGTTGCTCACTTACATCCTGGTGGAATCCTCAACCAGAAAACAGCAATTAGAAACTTGAGCAAAATGACTGAATCACAAAAGGAGTTTCTGAACAAAGCTAAAAAACTTGCGGCTTACCAAGCCGTCGATGATCATATCGAGGTAAGGAAAATTTAAATAAATGATAATCATTGAACTCAAGCTATCATGTACATCATTATTACAGGATGGTCAAGTTGTGGGTGTGGGAAGTGGAAGTACCATGGTCTATGCTGTAGAAAGAATTGGTAACACGTTTGAGTTTTTTATTAAATTAATAGTATTTCATTATCTTTATGAATTTATTATAATATTAAATTGTTCGATAGCGGAGCGAGTCCTAGCAGAGAAATTAAATCTGATCTGCATTCCGACATCCCTTCAGGCAAAAGATCTCATTGTCACAAATAATCTTCGGCTATCCGACTTGGACGTTCACTATCCAGTAACATATATATTCAATTTCTTAATACGCCATTCATTACGATTTGTATGCTAGATCTGGATTAATATTTTAACAAGGTTGATGTTACGATCGACGGCTGTGACGAATGTGACAGCAACCTGAATCTTATCAAAGGAGGAGGGGGTTGTCTTCTGCAAGAGAAGATTGTGGCATCCGCCTCAAAGAAACTTGTCGTGGTTGCAGATTATACGTAAGAAATCTACAGTTTATGCATCTAGATCATTGGTCAAACATATAGCAGCCTAACAATAATTTGTATAATTGTTTATAGGAAGGATTCAGTATATTTGGGAGAAAATTGGCTGAAAGGCATTCCATTAGAGGTGTCACAAATTGGATGGAAAGTCGTAGTGGAGAAACTGAATGAATTCTCAAAAGCTCAAGGAGGTTTGGCATCCATTCGGATGGCTGTGAAAAAGATGGGGCCTATTGTCACCGATAATGGAAACTTTATAGTGGACTTTCAGATCGGTAGTGCCATGAAGGACGGGAACAAGCCGACTCCACAAAGCGTCGAGACTTGGCTCAAAAGCATTCCAGGAATATTGGAAACAGGACTTTTCGTTGAAATGGCGAGTCAGGCTTATTTTGGACTTGCTGATGGAACTGTAAAGAAATCTAAAGAGATTCAGCGGAAAATTTATTACTAGAAAATAAAACAATGCATGTACACAATATTTAAGGTCCATATAGTATTCAAATATTGTGGAAACTGTATTCCTTTTATTAACATGTTATTAAAAGATTTATATATCCAATTACAATTGAAATTGCCGACATTTACAAGTTCAGTTTTTAGAATAATAGGCGAATGAATAAATCCAAGAACGTTAGAATCTTGTGTTACCAAGTAATAGAGGAATCCTTTTCAACCGATGTGAATACAAGATCCGAAAAAGCAAATCTTTGCTCCCTTAGATTTAGTTACTTCCCAACCTGTTCCTAATACTTTAATCCCAACACCATCCCTTCCAATATGTGCACCAGTGTCCGCAGCCAATCCTAGTGAAACTCCAACCGTTTTCCCCACTCCTAATCGTACATTTCCAACGGAGGCTTTGAGACCAGCTCCAGTCGTTTCCCCTCCCGCTTCAGCTAAATGAAATATTAACGATTCAAGCTTTAAATTCGTATAATTCAGAGGAAATAATACTTTTCTCAAACATTACGCGAGGTTTTTTACAATACTATATCTAAAATTATCCTTACCATAAGCACCGACGGAAGGTCCACTAGCTTCTCCATTCACAATTCCGCTGCCAAAAGTGGCTTTTCCAACAGTACCATCAGCCCTGGCCCCAGCTTGGCCTCTTTTGGCATAAGCAACCGCTCCTGTGTTACTTGACCTACTAATCTGATTCATCAAACGGCAAGAGTAGTTTGGAGCTTGGTTACTTTGATCACTCCAGGCCTTTCCGTATCTCCAATAGGTGACCCAGTGTTCACAGTTACATCCATATAAGTCGTAGTACACCCAGTCTCCAATATCAGAGGAGTATTCAAAGTTGCCTGTCCTTGGTTTAATCCCTAGGTCGAACATGATACTATCATATTGGGAGGTTGCGATGCGGCACATGGTGTAACCTTTTGAACCCGTAATGTCTACAAAGTTATCTTCCCGTAAACGTCCCCTGTTACCGTATACCACGATGTGGGCTACTTCTCTAGAGTTGGTGGCCAACATGATGTGTTCCGCTCCATAGATAACACTTCCAGCGTTAGAATGAATTCGACACGCGAGAACGTCACCTTCTTCGAAATCCAGTGATCGTGGATTTCTGTACTGATCGAAATTATTGTACGTTTGGAAGGATAGTACTTTATTTGAACCGAGAATTAAAAGGAAAACAACCGGATTAAATTTCAACATGTTGGCGTATGTAATTAGCTCAACTTGACTTGGCAAAACTATTTGCAGTAATTTACTGTATGAGTGAAAATAGTTGAGGAGAGCAAATCCTTTTATACTCAGGAATCTCAGGATTCAGGAATACCGAAAATTCTAAGTAGATCTGTAATCTTTTGCATGGAAAACTGTGGATTGCTGAGAAAAATTTATAGCAAGTAAATATAATCTAATATTATCTATTCATAATTTATCATTCAACAGTAAGATTCGCTGATGTAATCTTTAATAACTAAAAATTATTATCAATCAATTATCATTTCTATTTCTCAATCTTATACCTACTTGGAAAACGTACTCGAATAAAACTAGTAGGAATGATGATGAATGAATGATTCACAATGGACCTGGTTGGCTGAGAGTTTACTTGGAACTGGAACTACTCTAGTTGGATCAATTTAATTTGAATGCGTGTCAAAGTTCAACTTCCAACATTTTCTTATGAAGTAGTACTCAAATAGTATGTATGTGCCTTATTTATGAAGTTCAAAAAATATACAGGGACAACTATAGATAATCAAAATTATAACTCTCCCTAGCCTAAAAATTCGAGTAAGTCAAGAGTTTCTAATATTTCTCAATTTGATCATTTCACTACCTACAATACAAAGAAGATTTTGAATGTCAACTAAGGCCGTCAACAAACATATTATCTTTTACGAAAAACGAAATCTTGAAACTCAAACTAAATTCGTAGTCCAACTGTTTTCTGTACCCGATGGGGTACAGCAAACTCCCATGGGTCTCCTGCTGAATTTTCTATCTTCGAACTTGATCTTTCTATTGAGCCTATGTCCTTTTGTATAAAATTTCAAGTCAATCGGACAAGTTAAAAGAGAGTTATCGTGTAAACGGACAGACGGACACTAACATAATCATAAGCCCTAGAGTCGGGTTAAAAAGTCAACAAAATGCAGAATCAAATGTCTACTGTTACAGATGATAATCGCTGAACTTAAAAGCTTAAAACACTTATGACTTAGGAACAAACGAACGAACATACAAGCCAAATCGAATACCAAAGATGAAGTATGCATAAAGTTTTACTGATTTTCAAAATCTTATCTTACTTGAATACACTTTGCCAATTTACAGATCGATTTCACAATTCGCAGATAATTTTGCTTCAATGACAAGTGACTATAAGCATTTTCGTCTTATTATAGCTTCGTTCCTCTAAGTTTGTGATTAGTTGCTGATGTTATTGTTTACGTTTTTTTATGTTAAGTTGACAGACTTAAAATTATATACATTTCATAGTGGGGCTGACATTGACTACATTCAGTGTCCGCCTGCAGTGTACAAAAATAGAGCCTACATTTCAGGAATCTATAGGGTTTTGTATCACGATCATCGCATACTCCTTTTCTGAAATACATGCCAAATACATCAAAATATAAATTATCGAGTTACGGTCCAGAAATATTAAGTATTGGTAATTGATCTTACCTGGACAAACGAGCACTTCGTGTTTCTTAGTCCGAAGGCGAATAAAGGTGAGGTCGTTGTTTGAATCCAGTTCTTTGATCATTGATCGAGACTTATCTACAAGCTGAGTAACCTGAGCCGAGTACTGGACGCTTAAAGCGTTGTCCAATGTAGATTTTATTGGAATACCTGCAATTTTTAAACCAAAAAAATATAATTTTATACACTATCTTATAAATAGCTGAATAATTATATGAATGACTCACCTTCATGATTGATCACAATCAGCCCGACGACTCCCTTGTGCGATAAAATTCGTTTGATTGCTTCTTCAACCTCGTTCGACTAAAAAGTCAATATATTATTTTAATTTGAAACCCTAAACAAAACGCTATCAACTCGGTAACAAACTTTGACCTGGATTTTAAAAATCCTGTCTAACTACTCTAAAATAACTCCTTAGTTTACCCTGTAAATAAAATCTGAACTCACCATATCAGATACTTTTCAAGCTCCACTGTAAAACTCAAAAGTGACCTTAAGTCAAGGTTAATTAGTGTCGTCTTTAGGGTTCACTTTCAATTCAGGGTCAATTTTCCAACAACACTGATGAATGATCACTCCCGTTTCAGTTTCATTCCGTCTGTCAATAAATAATAACAGGTTAGAATTTCCCGCTCAGGCCTATCTATGCACTACTAAATGCAAACTGGTTTTTAGAACTTTGCTGTAAGACTTCCAGACGATTTCGAATTCGAAATGGATTGAAACGCCTACAAGGTGTAGATCCAAAAGAACAGACGAAATAATACGACGGTAAGATGAAAAGGGGTTTCTTTGAATTCTTGATAGAATAATTTATTCACCGATCAAACACTCTTGCTGTCAAGGCAACCACAGTACCACACGGGAATGGGACGACTTTTCTTACGATATTACGATTCGTACGTGTACACTTGAGTGTACAGAGTTGACCATATCGAAAAGAGTAGATCTTGAATGTTATAGAATACATGAATATTTTTACGAAGTTTACTCAATCAAATGTACGTAGTAATAATAATAATACATCCACGATGAGAAATTATTAGAAAGCTTGTAATCATAATACAAAGATATGCCTTTTTTAATTGAGGCACAGATCAAGACACATTGGTTCCAATTGAAAATACTTGCTAGTTTCATATTAATTTAAAAACCCGCATTTGCAAGTTCTTCCAGAGTCTCCTTATCTAGGTCAATTGTGAGTAAATTACCCACATTTTTATTCTTCCCTGAATGAGTTATTAGTTTGTGATCAACAAATTCAATGAGAAGAGTTTTAAGGGCGGTGTCAGAATGAGCTATGAAACGTTCTCTGCAACGGCGTGCCAGGTCTCTAAATTCCACACCGGTAAATTCTTTGGATCTTTTACCCCTTGACCCTTTCATTTTAATTAGTTGAAGTGATGCCAGTATCGAGAATGCTTTCCTCGCATTTCCAGTTAGGGATTTTAATACATATTGGAGGGTGGTTTTAGATCCTGATCCGTTCTTTTCTTCACCAAACACTCCTGGCACCCAGGTCAGCTCTTCTTCATAAGGCTCGAAGGTCGAGCATGAGATCCAGCAAAAATTTAGTTGAACACTTTGATTTTGATTGACACCTTTAAAAATGCAAGATAGTTGGGGTTACTTTGGTTGCATAATTATAGACGCAAAATTTTTTTTACCAACCTAAAAATGTGTTTACGTTGTCACTGGAAGCTAATATATGGATCCATTTAACTCGAGCAATAGAGCTTAAAACAGCAAGGAATGATGGGAACCGAATAGCAAGACTGTCGAAATTTTTCACGAGTAAAAACACTCTTGGGTGTTTCGTATCCTTCAACTGGTCGTAGATCTCCCTAAATAAATTGGAATAATTCCATAATTTCGTTTCTTATAATATAATTCTTATCTCTTCGCAGGCAAATTTTAGATTTAAACATACTCTGCAATTATATCCACATTTGCTCCAATGATATTAACCTTTTCTTCAAGTTCAAGGGAATTGCAGAGCTCCAATAAAAACTGTAATAATAAATAAATTGTAAAGTTTCGACTTGAAACATAACGGCTATTTAAAATTCGATCTGTTTTAAATCTAAATTAAACTGTACCTTCCTAGGATTGAGTTTCGGGTACAATCCGTTAACTGTGATCACTAACCACTGACCGTCCAGATGCGCTTTAAATGCCTGGAATACTGAAAGTTTTGAGCCATAACCGTGCAACATGACATTAAACCCCTCGCTAAAAAAATTCATTTTTTTATCATTTGTTAAATTTTAATAAAACTTGAAATTGGGTGAAATGTATCTAACCTCATGAAAAAAATCCACCTCGGAAAATCAGGTACAATAGAGTTGTTTAAAAGGGATTCAATTTCCATTGCGTGTTTAGTTCCAGTCAAAGGAACCACTAACTTTGAAGCTGCAACTCTATTGGCTTCCTTTGTGACTGAGAAGTTGAGTTTTGGCCTTTCTGGCAGATTTACAGTTCTTTCTCCCCCAATGCCTCGAGTACCCTTCCTTGGGCGGCCTTTTCCCTTTTTAGCATCATTTGGCACACTTTGTTTCACTTTTTTTTCAGGAAGAAATTTGAGTCGATTTGAAGCTAAGAAAAAGTTTTCAGGGTTGGGAGATTCCTGTTCATTTCCTTGAAAAACCTGTAATAGACGGCGAGGTGTACTATTTCCGATTTCTAAAGGAACAATAGAGTAAAATCAATTAATCCGTTAATAATAAATAAACCGTTGTTTATTTTCGTTATTATTATTTGTTTAGAGACAAATGAAGGGACTTACTTTTTGTACTGAGTTGCTTTAAAACCTCTGGAGTCAAAGCATTCTCGAAATCCATGTTTTCGAACTGTTGGAGAAGATTTCTTGGCCCATGGAAACTAGTATCTGAGCCACCACTTTCATTTTCCGACTCATCTTCCAGGCAAGAATCTGTATCTTGTTCTGAGTCATAATCTGATATTGTCGTTGCTTCTCCACTATCATAGTCTTTATCAGCACTTTCGTGCTTACTAGGGACGCGTTTTAACTTTAGATTTGTTGACAGTTTTAATTTTGACGAACCAGGAGTACGTACTCTTCTACCCCTGGTTGCCGAAACAGAATTTATTTGGCTGTTGGACTTTCGACTACGACCTACTGATTTTTTCCCGGTTTTAGGAGTTTCATAAGATTTTGAATTAGAAGCAACTGGACTTCTTGACGATGATGAAATAGAGCTTCGTGTAGGAGTTTTCGGAGTGTAAAATCCTCTTTTAACTCCAGACGGTTTCGATATCTTTGGAGTTAACGTAATTCTCACAGTTGTTTCTCCTATGTGTTCACTGATGTCTAAAATCAAATAAGTTACCAATTTAATATGTACAGGTTACCTCATAACCTCATTATGACTTTTACTAGTGATATATCGTCTTTTACATTTCTTATTTGGCTGTCGACCCCTCGAACTTCGTCGATATGACTCATTCCCAGCTGTACCAGAACCAGCCCTATATTCTTCAGTGTCTTCAATACGATTCAAAATCATTGATCTTTTGGGAGTAGTGGCCGCTTCAACCTCTGCAGATCTTATAGGCGTTAACCCTCCTTCAGAACTAGCTGTTCTTACTAAGTTCCTGGTAGGGTAACTACTAACCCGTTTTTCTGGAGTTGAAGCGAATTCTTTAGGTACTTTAGATGGGAAATGATGAAAAGGTTGCACTCGAATGCTTTTTCGACCACTTCGACGGACTGAATTTGTAAGCGAAACTTCACCAGAGTCGCACCCTGGGCTCATTGAGTCAAGTGTTTTTGCTGAGTTTGGTCGATTCCGGCTGAGTCGACTTCGAATAGGAGTATCTACAACATATTTGTACGATTTTTTGTTTTCAATCACTTCATCGTCCTCACTGGAACCTAACTCTAAGTACAGCGGCGTTCCCCGCTCCCGCTTTGGATTTTTTTCAATTTGGGCTGACATTATGTCAAAATCCGTCGTTTTGAGTTTATATTTCAATTTGAAGTGAAAGCTACACACCTTCAGAACCTTTCTGTGTACCAGGATCTTGTGTTGTCTAATTTAAAAAATAAAACAGGTAAAGATATAATTAAATGCTGAAAGTTCAAAGACATCACATTATAGATGTTAAAGTTTGAAAATATTCACATGCAAATATGTAGTTAATAATATGTAGTGTGAAATTGACAGACCTGACACCTTGACCTGACCCTGATCACGATACTTAAAAAAATGCTTTCTTCCATAAAAATCCAATTACAAATCTAACCGAAAGTTGATTTACTAACTTGCAACTTGGAAGATTTGACAAGAGTCTTATTTTCATGTCAATCGTGCCAAACCATATGGCAAAACGTGAAATTGATATTTTTTCGTAGTTTACATACTTACTTAAGAAAAATTAAAATCCCATTGAACTACGAAGATGGAAGAGGACTGGATTGACTTTGACTGGAACTCCTGGAACAAAGTCAACAAAGAATAATCCTTTTAGAAACAAATAATAAGAGTGCATACAATACAATTAGTACCATGAAATATAAATTTACCTTAAATCTCGATGCATTATCTCCAGTTAAGATTATAGCAAATATAATTTTTCAAGTTTCGGACGGAACCGGAGCCACTGGAGGTAAAAATCGTGGGAATTTTCATGAGGAAATTCGACCCCGCCAGAAGAAGCCTGGAAGGGTAAACTCAGAATCCTTTGTTCATATCTGTATAACATCTTTGTTATTGTATTTGATGATCTCAAAGGTTTCAAGATATTGATCTCAATTGTGAATTCAAAGGTTTCAAGATATTGATCTCAATTGGGAATTAACGCTCGTATTCCCAGTACTTGGATAAATTTGTCTTTAAATTTTATTATGTACAAAAGATCATCATTTAAACTCCAAGAATTTAGAATTAAGCCCGGTTATCCGTCCCGTCCCGTGGGACATGTTTACAGTTCAACACTTTAATCTAATAAAAATACATTTTGTAAATCTCTAAGTGCTATGACTTTATGTATTAAAGTTGTAACCAAACTGATTAAGTTTCCAGTCTATAGTATAACTAAAATTTATCCAAGCACTTGAGTATTATGAGCTGCATATTATGTTAATGTAACAACTTTACAACGTAGTGGTATTAAGCTCGGGTATTAGAATTGCACCCAGCTATTGCAATTTGAAATTATCCATACGGCCGATTGAATAATTCAGTATGATTTTATTTAGATAAAACAAGGTGTAACAGTCTTACAGTAGTAGTGATTGGCTCGCAAATACACTTGATACCACAGACTAGCGGTGAATGATACGTTTGGTAGATTAGCAAGAAAGTTTACGCTAGTCTGTGGCTTGGTACCGAATACTCTTTTTATTAAAGTACCGCCCCTAAAACTCCTAAAGCTTTTCGCCTACGGAGTAATGGGGGTGGTCATCAAGTGTTTGTCCGAAGGCAAGCCCGAGGTTCTTTCACCGGCCCAAAATTTTGTCTGTCAGGGCAAAAAAAATTGAAACCCACACCCCCTGAAGTTTTGGACCCATTCCCGGTATCTAAAATTGCATTCAGATGGATTATATTATTCTATTGAATAAATTCCCAAATTTTGAAGAAAACCAATCCGTTAGAGAACCGGAATAGTAGTTGAACAACATACAAAAAAATATTAATGCTTTTAACAAATTTTCTTAGTTTTTTTGCCTTGGAGTTAAAAAAAATTATGTCTAGTATAAAACCCCAGCCGGTATGGCCTTTCAGGCCGGCCTGGTTTTTTATGGCCACTTATGACCCCCATCCCGGACCAGTAAGTGACATGGATAGAAGATAATGATATGCAAAATTGCAAAAGCATGACGATGAGCTAGAAACGGACGAACGGTATGAAACATGGAATTCAAAATAAGACGACTTTATTCCAAGCTTTGAAACACTGCAATACATCTTTGGATAAATAATATCCCCTCCTCCACTGCTTTAAGAATTGATTGAATGATATTTAATCATTGAGGGTTCATCGCCAAGGGCAAACGTGAATACAGGATTCGTCAACTATAAGAAGTTAAAGTCTTCCAGTTCCGCTTGCAGTTCATCCTAGCTGAATTTTCATACATTTGACTTTTTTTTCGAACATCAGTTTTTTACATTTAAATAGAATTCACTGACGTACAGTGGCGTCAGAAAGTCAGACAGAACGAGGGACATCAACACCAAGACAGGACAGGTGGGGAAGAGTTGAGTTAACTTAAACTTATAGTCGACAGGAACGAATTTCCTTTGACTCCTGACATCCTACGTTCTCTAAGACTTGACACCACTGCACACTTTCTCGTTTCGAAATTAGTAATTAGTTTCTTTTTTTGTTATTTTATAAATTCTTCCTCAGCATTCGCTTATGACTTGAGGTTAGTCACAGTGCAAGGGAAAAACCCTAAATTGACTTAGGGTAGAAAAAACCTTGCACAAGGATCTAGTAGTTCTACATGTTACTATTCTGCGATCAACTAAGCAAGGATTACTAAACTGTTTCGGGACTAACTGATGCATTTTTTAGGTATAAGAGAAGTAATCCTTTGGAGGAAACAGTTGGTATAGTTTTTTTCCCGTCAAAAACGATAAGTGGTAACACTAACCAAGAGTAGAGAGAACGGAGAAAAAGGACAGTAAGAGTTTTTGTTTTTTTTTCTTTCCCTTAAGTTGCACTTTGAAGAGCAATGGGACAATTTTCTTTTATGTTGGATATTTAACGTTACAAATTAAAGTAAAAACTAAGCTAGGAGTAACTAATTTAAGGAGTTTAAATTTAAAAATAAACTATTAGACATGGCAGTTATGATTATTTTCAGTTCCTAGTTTTTTCTCAAGTTAGGGTCAGAAGGGGGCATCTGGTGGTACATAGATTGGGGTTGCCTCATAAGATTTTGCTGGAAATAGGCTGCATGATCATTAGAATTAAATCCTCTGGCTAGACTACTCAACCCACCTCCGGTGGATAAAGGTATAATTGAAGGATTGGAGGTTCCCCCTGTAGTTGTCGGTGCGTGCTTGACGACGTTAGCGTAACTTCGACCAGCTGCAGAGCTATCCGGTGCGTCTTTACAATCAAGCTGATTTGCTGTTTGGTAATTGGTGTGCAAGCAATCACCGCCACTAAGTTGTGCCGTCAACCCCCCAAAGGTAGATCCCAGCTGACGTTGCCTTTCTGGGAATATGGATTCCTCCCTACTATTACTCCAAGGATTTAAACCACTTCCATCAGAATATGTGGACTGTCGTAAGCTGAAGTTGGACGAGGTTGCGTCTCGGGAGTTGGGCATTATATTAAAGTCAGAACCGTATTGTTGCTGGCTATTAGTGTTATTAAACCCGCTATACCCAGAACTGGCAGTTACACTGCTATTATTGGCCAAGAATTCCCTCGTGCTACCAGTCGCATTACCATGTCGAATATCCGATAGGCCGATCGAGGACCAAATGTCATTGATTGAATTATTTTCAATCGGTAAATTTCGGGATAATTCTGACTGGGATAAGATTTCAGCAGTATTAAACGACTGGTGAGGAATAAAGTTACTCTGGTTTTGAGAGGACATCATTCCTTGTAAGTTGTAAGGACCAGTGTTGTAAGTTTCATTTCCAATTCCAAGGGTCCAATCTTCCACAGGAGTACTTGTGGTACTCACAGCATCACGAATTTTTGATCTTAACATGTGCGCGTCTCCTGGCAAACACTCATTCGATGTAGCAAGGCTCTCTAACATTTGATTAAGAAGTAACATTTGTTCTCGAGAGAAATTGGGTTGATTTGAGCTTGAAAAATCGTTTTCCGTGTCGAAAGATATGTGCTGCTGGCCCTGGACACTGTCACTAAATAAACTTGCATTTAGATTATGTGGTTGTGTGAGCTGTTGCTGTTGCTGTTGAGATTGAGGGTTAGGAAGAGGTGTTGGTGCTTGAGATTGAGAGCTCTGGTTTGGTATTCTTCGATACAAAGGAACTCCGGTGGCAAATTGTTCGTGGTTAGAGACTGGCTGGTGTTTTTGAATATTTGGAACTGAAGAATTGACTGGAGGAGGCAATGGACTTCCATGTCTGTTTAGCCCTGAAAATATATTGTTATTCATGGGTGCTCCAGGTTGTACACTCCTAGGCATTGGACCAGAAGGATTTGAAGCCGGTACTTGGGTTAAAGGTGGAAACCCAGTCGAGTGAAACTGACCATTCAAAGGGGGATGAGGCATTACGTTAGAGTTGTAAGATGCACCATGACCTGGACCATAGGGAAGATATGGACGAGGAGCTACAACTGGTGGACCGATAGATGGTATTGGAGGAACCCCGGGCCCTGGAAGTATTGGATTGTGCGGAATGTTTATTACCGATCTGTTGTGCGCAGGGGGGCCATGACCTGGATACATTACCTGGAAAAAATAATAAATAGTAAAACACTGTATGTGGACTGTTTAAAGTAATATTCTTACATGATTTTGACTTGGGATTGGAGAACCACTGTAATATCCTCCATTGTAAGCCACAGGTTGTGGTGGCATAGGACCTACTGGGACACGAGGGGTCCAGATTGGGGGAGGATTTTGATAAGGCATTTGTTGCTGCATTGATGGAACAATATGCCTTTGCTGTACTGGTACTTGAGAAGGTCTAGGGTTACAAATTTGGGGCTGGGACACTGTAGTCACTGATGCAATCGGAGCGACAGGTCTTTGACTCGAATTGGTTGCTGGAGACTGATGAGAACCAGAACCAGTAGACTTTAATGCTTGGTACAACACTCCTGTTTTTCCTGTTGACTGCTTGGAATTCGGATATCCACTTCTGCGCCCAGCTGCACCAGGTTCAAATTCGTTAGCTAAAGGATTGAGTCCCCAAGTAAGCCGCATTTCAACTCCCAGAATATTTTGTTCCAGTTGAGAGTACGTGATCCCATGTAACGAATTATTTTTGTGACAGATTGTGACGAAGTCCTTCCATAGACTCCTGAGTAACACAATTAAAATAAGCATTACAAAGTAAACACATGAAGTATACCACCATCAAATATAAAACCTTCGTTTAAACTGCCAATTTTTTTACACTTACCTACACTTTCCTACAGAACATAATGATACAGGATCTCCTACAACTACCACGAGACTTTGCGCTCTAGTTAATGCTGTATTCAGTAGTTTTGGATTGGAAAAGAAACCTAAATCAACTTCGTTTCCAACAGCTTCAGGAAGAATTCTGACCCATGGTCTAAAACTACGAACTGTTGATAGAAATACAGCTCGAAACTGCTTGCCTATCAAAATAATTAGTTAATCAATCAATGTACTAAAAAAAAATATTAGCTGAAATAACAAAAAAGACTACCGCTGCTCATTTAAATGTTGATGTTTTACCTTGCACGTTCAATACTCTTTCTACGGATACACTGTAAAGTTTCTTCTTTCGTAATTGACTTCTTATTCGAGAAACCTGTAAAAATATTAGTTTAATTTCATTTATTTTAAATGAATTATTTGAAATAATATTTGTAATACATGTAATATTTTACCTGGTCCGCATATGGTGTCAGTACCCCAATGGCATTCTCATTTTTGTAGCTGCCCCATTTAGCCGGCCAAGAAGCTACCAAATCGCTTACCTTTTCAGCAACTTCGAAAACCTATTGTAAATTTAGGAGACATGAAATTTCGAAGCACATGAATGATTACGACGAATATACAAGTACCTCGGCCATGTTGTAATATGACGTGCTATCTGGATCCTGAACTTCTTCTCCTCTAGCTGCAAAAAAGGTTAGTGGATATAAATGATTATGCACCGGTTGAGCCATTGCACATTCCAACTTCTTTGTGTAAAAGGCATCTGAGACAAACTATAAAACAAAGAAATGAATTTAATTAATGCGCTAATTAGCGTTTTTGCTGATATTAAAAGTGGATTTATACTTCAATAATAGATGAATGAGAACGATAGTTTTCACACAACATAAGTTTACAAGGGTGATTATCTGGATAAGAACAATGGAGCCTCTCTAAAAGCGACGGTTGGAGACTGCGTGCTTCATCAGAGAATAACTCTGGGCTCAACTATAATATAATAAATGCAATTTCAAGCCGAGTTAAATTATATAAATGAATACGTCTAATAGTCGGATCCAAAGATCCACTGGTACAAACCTGCATATGATCTCCGGCTAAAACAAGTCTGGTATTTAATCCAGCTGTCATTAAAGGCGTGATTGCTTCACTTTCCATAGCTTGAGCAGCTTCGTCAAGAATGATGTGACTAAAAGTATCTAAAAATTCAATCCAATAGATAATTAACGTTTTAAGCAATAATATTAGTCTCGTAAGTTTCAGTGAGTTTCAGCTTACCTTTCGGTAAATTCATCTTCATTAAAATGTAAGATGTGCTAAGAGTCACGACGATAACACGGTGGGCCATAACTTCTTCGAGAGTTGGGGGTCTGAACCTAAGCTTTTCAATCAAGCAATGCTATATAAAAAACAAAAAATAGTTTTTATGTCCCATTTCATAATTATAATGTTGTTTACAGTTGTTTTAATAAAAGGTTTTCGAACCTGGAGGACAGTAGCATGAACCGAATTCAAGTTTCTTAATTCGTAATAAATTCGAAGGGGTTTGGCATCTACAAATCCTTCCTCATACCATGGGTCCAAGTACTCTTTAATGTACCTAAAAGTCGTGATTACCAGGGTACGAATAAATTCAGTAAATAAACCAAATTAGATTCTAGAGTAAATTATAATTGAATTAATTGAATAAAAAAACTCACAGGTCGGCGGCACTATTAGAATGCGTACACACCATTATACGAGTATTTTGCTGAGTTAATAGTTTTCGAATACATTGAGCGAGCAAAAAGGTTTTCCCAGTTCCAAAAGGCCCTAAAACCATACATTAAATATCGTTACTTTACTTTACGGTTCTCAACTATCAAACGATTAGATATTCTTTGCAAATATTCATTAGCTGACCTATCACAAGGATCGGTGGTGTGATACAATTTTCTGCAGTAATAGCTATTAGTGCCTCCTTCTGTCTCGGATTTAATCGAGATTTTGGATCAGCTTCAAGGCTCCATTGCCTATACGTTTAAAAACAAAGCAAACCATATTTACACAATGAAGTATTGTGGATGGTATGTTCACTATTATTTTGAAGCATAAGTTTGAAATTACTTAATTGGGGTCCAAGGAATGTTATAATTCCTTGCAAAATCTGGAAATAACTGGTCTAAGTGAAATTCTTCCAACATATCAATAACATTTTTCATTTCCATGAAAGCAGTTCGGTCTAACTGAAATTGAATTTCGAAAGACGACACTTCTGTCTTTTTCAGACCCAACTCCGATACAACAGTAGATCCCAGATCTATGTAAACTGCATTTTTTGTCTTGTCGGAAATCGGACAAAGATAGACTCTCGGTTTTGTGTTGCTATCAGCTTTCCTAGCTTCCTCGGTTTTCGTTAATAGGAGAAAGTTACAACTTCGTAATATCAGTCGCCCCACAGCGGTGTCTTCTGATACATCTCTGTCAATAAAATTATCTCATTAATCGAATAATCCCTATTTGAATTAGAATACAACCATATACTTACCGAAACAAAGTCATTCGGCCGAAAAGAGATCCATCGAGTGCATACTTATGCATACCATCGTTAAACCCTGCTGTCATTACGTAGCAGTCTGTCATACTTAAATTAGCTGTGACATTATACTTGGCTAAAATTTCCTGCCGAGCTCGTTCTTCTTGAGTTAGAAAAAACCCTTTACCAAAAACAAAAACAAAATATTCAGCTTCAGTCAAGAAAGTATTTAAGTGAATCTGAAAATAATCTTACTCATTTTTTCCTTATAATTTTTAGTCGTCAGAGTCTCTCTCATGCTTTGCAAGTTTGACTCTGCAGACTTCTGAATCCCATTAATCAAAGCGAATCCTAGCTTGCGGGACGAAACCTTCTCTCCAGTAAACCCATCCACTACATCCGCGTTTCCAAAATTCCAAGTGACGCCAGCTCTGTAACTAGACGTGGGATCGAGGCTAGGACTCAAACTTCTTTCGGTTCCATCACAATCTTTAGTATCGGTCTCTTTCTCTGGTGGTGGCACAACGTCTACAGATATGTTCCGCACGGCCTTCATTTCCTCACCAAAGTCGAAAAGTATCGTTTGCCGAAATGTTCCAAAAACGTCAGGTTTAAACATAACATCAACTTTGTAGGTAAATGACCCTGATTTCTTCCCACACAGGGATAAGGTTGTTGGACTTGCAACTTCCAACACTTGAGTCTGCGACCATTAATTAGAATTAGGAATACAGATTCTTATGAAAAGGTATAAAATTGTTGATTTTAAAAATACCATAGCATCAGATTTCTTTCCTTTCATCAAGTCCAACTTGTCACCTGCCCCACGAAGACTGGCAGAACTGATGTAGAAATACTGCCGATGAAGCTCGTACAAAAGACATACATGCGATAACGGTTTTTTTGTTACTACTGCAAACGTCCATTTATGGCTTGTCATTTTTCTAGACTGTACCGTTGCTTCTAGTGGGTTGGAACACCTACAGATTAAACCAATTCATCAGTTTTGATAAACTCTTCGCTTGTCTCGTAGCACCTTCTATTAATTAACTCCTTACTTAATTTTTACACCTTCCATTGGTCCATCTGTTAACAGCGATCTTGGGTCGCCAAGTTCTTCCAACTTTTCTAATACTTTACGAATATACATCGTCCCACTGTCGAGTTTGATGTTATCCAACAGCGTTGTGATACTCCTAAATTGAAATTTATACATATTAAAACCTCATAAAAGCGCATGTAAGTCAATGTTAGTTGACATCAAGGCGATCAATTTTTTTTTAAATACCTACTTGAATATATTTGAAAAAAAAAGTTGACTGGCTTGGTTGACATGAGAACACTGATATGTATATTAACATTTAGTTTCAATTTCAACTTCATCATCCTGAGTATAGTAGTTAGATTATTTGCTAACTTCTAAAAACACTCTTTGTTTGATTTAAAGTATCTATTTTTACAGCGTCGGTTTAGTCAGGAGTGGCGGAACTTAAATTGTATACATTTTTTTATTGATTCTTCCGATATATGAAAATGAAATTCAAAATTAGTCTTATAATTTTATCAATATATACCTCGGCATTTTTCAGTGGCACTTGTGACTGGGTATTGCAAATGCATTTTAATAGATGGGTGATAGATGATAGTAACAGAGAGGATGAGATACAGTGATTTTTGACTTCTGAAACTCTTAACCATGGTGCAGCACAATCAGAACTCAGAACTTACTAACTTACGGCATTACGGCTAATGTTTGGAACTGTGTTTTTGCAGCTAGTTGGAAGTGCGGTTGGGAAGGGGGTTAAGAGTTGACTTTTGACTTAAATAATATTAAGAGGATGAAGAGATATCAAAGCTTAATTTCTATTTAATTTCATTATAAAATACCTCTGAAGCTATCTGAATCTCGAGGTTTCCATATTTGACAGTGGTGTTCTTCATCGTTCGTTGATTTAGTAATTGTGTCCTAGGACACTGAACAAAAATCGAACTATGCTACTCTACATGTAGACAAAGCTACAAATTTCATTCGGAATACCAGACGTCAATTTTCGGCCATGGGATTGTAACTATATTAATTTCCGTGTAGCTGCTTTCTTTGAATTTTGATTTTGCTTTCGAAAGCCGAATAATTTCACAAATAATTAATATCTCACTTTATAGCACACCGACTCTTCCATTCCTCTAGTTCAGGTTCTCCATGTGCATCCGGGCATTTCTCTCCAAGGGAGCAGTGACCAAAGCGTGATTGTACACACAGTACAAATGAGTTTTGACCAGGTGGAACGGGACGAAACCTTTTGTAAAAAATTGTAACAATGAATACTTTATCCGAACAATCAATTACTCAATGTTTATCTTGTTGAAGCGGACACACGTGAAGATTTAGTTCGGAATTTTTTATATAGACTGAACTTAACTCCTTAACAGAACAAAATCAGACCGTGAATGCTACGACATGAGTGTCATGCAAGTGGTAGACCAGAGCGTAATTTTATTAAATTTTAAGTCTAACATCCTGTATTCAAAGAACATGCAAACGCGAAACGAATGTTATAATTAATAAAAATTACAAACATACTTCCATTGAGGATCCATTGGCTTTCTTGCAACCAACCAGTCATATGTCATTCCTAAGAGATCTTCTACATTTGAAAATGCAGCCTTAGAATCAATTCCGTTTTTGACAGCCAGTGTTAGGGCTGCCAGTTTTGTTCGACATTCCATCATATGCAAATCCTTGGGGGAGTAACTCTGCCACAGTTTCAAGATCTCGTTGACTTGCTCCAGCTAAAAAGTGTTCATTTTCTTCATCATTTCAATAATACAAGCATACGAGATAATTTATTTTTCCTCGTGCGGAAGAGTAATTTTCAGAAAATCTGCAAAAAGATATCCCACTACGTACCAATCCAATTATAGCATTTATAATTTAGTTAACTGGTAACTATGTCAGTTTCCCAGAGCTATAAAAAGTAGCACACAGGACCCATTCATTCGAACTTCGAACCCAACCCAATTATAAATACAATTCTATATACATACAAAGATTATGGAAACAGACATAACAACTCTCTTCATTCCGAACCAAGAAAAAAGAATCCAGACACCAGAGGCAACAATTGAGACAATTTTTGGATCTTACCCTATTGGTTTTACAGAGGGACACTAGAAGACATTTGTAAGCCAGAGAGTGGTCTACTTTTGCACCCAAAATGCTCCGACTGTCGCTCAGGACTTCGTCAAAGTGTCGGAGCTTCATATGAACCAAACAGCGCTTCTCATACAGACCGATTTCATCGGTGGGGGATATCCCGAGATCTTCTTGAGATAAGAAGGTCGACTCTGACTCGACACCAGTAGTAGTAGCTTTGACGACACCATTCTCAACCTCTTGGGCTTTCAGACTACTGTTCTCATCAGTCTCTTTCAAATGCTTTTTACGGAACTCGTCATCCAAGCACAAATTGAGATAGTGAAGAGCCTTGTGCATTTCTCCCGTGGCTAAATATTTATTCGCCTCGGCTATCCATAACCCTCCAGTCTCACGCCTACGACCTCCTTCATTCCCCGACCCGTCTGACAATCCATCGCTTTTTATTGGGTTCAAGGGGAGGCTCGAACTTACTGATTCCTCCATTCTTCAAGAGCGCCTTCAGCTCGAAAATGTCGACAAACTAGAGATACCCTTACTTTCTTTTGTCAAGGTGAAATTAAGTACGGATTAAAGTCACCTATCACCTATAGTACCAAGTCTACCCTAGATTGGCCTAGATAACCGAAACTTCCGACAATAATTAACCGAAAATATGGATGAGATTCAACCTACAGCTAATACGGAGTCGTCGGTTTGCGCTAGTTAGGTGATTTTTTTTTTGATTTTTTTTACTTTCAGATTTTTTTGCCCCTCAATATAAAGTAGGGATGTAGATTGAGTAGAATGTAATTTGTAATTATTTTTTTCAGCTTTTTATACAGCGTGGTACATACAGCTACACTTTCTTGTTCATTTCTTGTAAAACTCACTAAGCCAAGTTGGTATTGAACTTGTGGGATTTTCTTAAAATACAAAAATAAAGTGTGAATAAATAGCTGACTATGTCTAAATTAAATTACAAAAAACCTACTCGAAATTATTAGTAAAATTAGTGACTGACAACAAGGAGCAGCTCGGAGTTGGAACTGGCTCGTTTCAACCAACCCGCTCCATACCATTCGCCTATCCCATCATCAACAGGGAGGGGGTCATGGACACTCAAACTACTTACCTCTTCCCCTGGGGCACTCCGAGACTTTCGAAAACTTAACTATCGACATGTCGACATAACTTTGCAATTTCGTCCTTGTCGATAAAACAGTACTTTCTAACACAAGTGGATTTGTCGATAAAACTTACTTTCTAACACAAGTGGATTTGTGGAGAAACCTCGCATGCAAAACAAAATGTTGATTTCATCAAATAAGTTTCAAAGGTAGGAAAATATTTATTCTATGAAATAACTGCAGTATGGAACGTGTTTGACGAATGCCTCGAGAATGTTGATGGGACTTTGGAGTTTTAGTCAAACTGGTCTAGATACTGTTAATGTCGTCCTTCTGATCAATAAGGGATCCACTGATCTTCTCGATGATCGTCACACTTTCCTTACCCCCGATAATCTTGGTGTGGGGTCGACAAGGGTCCATAGTCATTCTATCCCTTTGACCTGACCTATCCCTCAAAGCTCTTTTGTCCTTCCTCTTCTGCTTGAGTGTTTGGAGTGCATTTTGGAGGGGGTCGTTCAGAGCGGAGCTGAAGACAACGAGTACTCGGTGGTCTTTTGCTGGTGACGAAAATAATATATGCTTGTGGTTGGTTGTAGAAAATAGAGTTTGCAATTTTGTGCAGTATAATTAATTACCGATGGAGACTAAAACTTCATATTTTCTAGTTTGCACTCGAAGAAACTGCAAATCATTCCTGGGATCAGCGTCTCGAATAGAAGCGATGCCCAAGTTTTCCACGGATTTCATTTGCCGTTTCCAGAAATGAGTCAAATTATGATCGAATGTAGATTCAATCACGTCCCCTATACAAGATTCGGTTGGGGTTTTCAGATTGAAATTCTTTTTTTCAAAAAATTGGTCGGTGCTATCAATTTATGCATTTCTCACATTCCGCCGTTGTAACCATCACGCCGAATACCCCTTTCGATCCGGCAAGTCTTCTCACAGCAGCCGAGAGCTTTTCTTTTCGATGTCGCCGGAGCTGGGAATGCGACATTCCAGTACCTGCCTGTTAAAGTTACCAGAGGTTGTGAGTTTTCCAAAAAAAATTTATATCTGATTATCGAAACAATTAAAAACATCTGCTTGTGTTTAGTCATAAAATCGTAAATACTTTCACGGTCTTTAATTCAGCATGTCTATTTAATGAATAATAACTTTTAAGATGTTTCAACTTTAGAGTAATTACCACTTGATTCATCCTTTTGATTTAGTTTGTGAGTCTTGTGACCCAGATATTCAAGCTGAAAACAGATTAATCAAGGCCACAAGTGTATCCAAACTTTGCACGGGGTAGAATTTTTATTAGTGCATTGAGAAAATTGTTTATTTCTGGGTGATCGATCATGAGAGTCGGCATTGGCATGACAATTTTGTATCAAGAAATGGGCATGAATGTGTAACGGGTTGTGTAATTGACAATTTTCAGAGGATGCGATGCAATCAATTCACAATTACTCCCATAAAATTATAACTATTTTAAATAGTTCAAAGAAACTATCCAAAGACTTGTAATCGAATAGGCCTTAATTTTGGGATGTAAACGGGTTTTATTGTTGATAGTCATACTGTAATTAAAAGTTTCAGTGTTCATAATTTGCACTTTTGAGTGTATATACTCATTAAAATATTCGAATGATACAATCATGTAGTCATCAATTATGCTGATTAGAATTGTATTTTTTTGAGAAGCAAATTAAGGGGAAATTTAGTAATCTTTCCAAGATCATATTACAAAGTCAGACGTTAGGAAGTCCTTCGAAAATCATAAATCCGAGTTATAATGTAGTTTAGGCAGGGCACTTGGGTCGGATTTTCATTTCAGCCTTCTTGATCGCTGGGGCACTCCATCCCCTCAGAATTGAACTGATACGCCAGGTCATGCCATCCACGTCTGTTGAGCTCGCCTTGAGCTCTCCGTTTAGGTTAACCTGTAATACAGAAACGATTTATTAAATTTTATTTAAGATTCTATGCAAGTTTTATTTTTGGTTAGAATTGGCAAGTGTTTCAACTCACATATGCACACCAAGATTTGGCTTTCTTGTTCACAAACCACCACCCACTTTTCGTTTCAGCTCCGCATTTGTCTTCGCTGTCTTTATCAGGAGTGTTGAAGATCAAGCCGTCGTGCTTCTTCTCAAATACGTCTCCTATAAACAACATAGAAATAATTAATTTGGAGTTTCATATAATTAAGTTAGTTCGTAAATACATTTTACATACCAGCACTTCCAGTAATAAATCCTGTGAGATGCAGACGGTAGTTGTCAGATTCAGGGCCGATGGTGAAGTTGCTGTGTGCAGCAGTTTTAGTTGTCTCATCGAAATAAGTCAGTGTGACCAAAAGTTCATTAGAGCATCGGGCACTCATAACGTGCATTGGTTGAAGACCTATAAAAAATTTGTAGGAATTTAGATAATAATTGATTAAAATAATTCGAAATTGCGTCCAATTAAAACAGTATTTTGAAATCATTATTACCCAGCCAATAGTCATTCAAAGCAGTTCCAAATCCAGTTTTGTACTCTCGCCAATTTTTGTTGAAATTTTCTGCCTTATCTCGCGAAACGGTTCCGTATCCTCGTCGATGAATCACGGTCCAGCCACCGCCGTCTGTCTCCATGTCACACCAAACCTAAAATATTAGAACAAAATCATCAATAATGATCAAACAATTATCATTTCGCACATAAAATACACTAGATATTAATTCAAACGAACTTTACCTGTTTAGCTCCATCCAAGACTTTTCCTGTTGGCCAAATAGTGTACACGCCGCTTTTGGTGTCCACACCCTTAGTAGCCTTTGCTTTGTGCTCAGCACAACTTTCTGAAAAACAAATTGATGTAATTAAACCTATTAGATTTCTAACGAATTAAAAGAAATGATTTAAAATATTTTTACATACCAACATAAACAACTCCCTCAGTCCCTCCGATTGGCGTCAGTTTTGCTTTCAGAACCACATCTCTGATCACTAACTTGAGGGCGTTGTAAACTATCACGGCATCTTCGACGGTTTGCTCGTCAACTAGACTTGCTTGACTACCAGTACTGTTTAATATAAATTAATAATGATAATTACGAATTTTGAAATGCATTTAATTCATAATTACATAATTTTGACAAAGTCAATCCTTACCGAATGGGCACAATCTGATTAGGATTTCCACTGCTTCCTGAACTTGCCATGTTACCCGAACTGCTTGACCTCTGAAGGGCTGGCTGCCTAGGGGGAGCAAGAGGGACAGTTCCGATCGTCGCCAAGACATTTTGTACGGCCAAGAATGTCAGAAAAGGAACGATGAACATGTAATTAGCCATGGTTAATGAAATTATTCCTAAACCCAGATGTAAAGCTTCTAGGATCAAGAGACAACTGACTCTTATTATTTTCGCGAACAGGCTTTAATACATGACCGATGAGCGATAAGAGTGAGAGTTTTAACCAACATATATTATAAAAAATTATTCTGCGAACACGTGCAACATCCGGTCTCAATAAATAAATAAGTTGATACCAATTATGCATAGCAAATTAAAAGTTTTGATAATCTATTTCTGAATTTAATTTGTTTCTTGAACCGTTTTGCGAGTTATAGACTCCAATAAATTGCGAGCATAAAAATAAGAACGGAAAGTAGCTTTGTTATCAATCTAGACACCGGATTTGGGTATGGATTTGGATTCATGGTCAAAGTCAGTTATAATTTACAAATAACATTTGCATGGCTTGTATATGGTGTTGCTAAATACTTTGCGGTTTTGGTATGCAAAACTTATAGGCACAAAAATAAATCCACCACAGAAGCCACCAATCTTATTGGTGAACACCGGATGTCAAGACGGGTTTAGCTGTGATTATGAAAATAGATGCCATATTATTGACACATTGTAGGCCACCAAGTGTAGCCAGTTTTAATTGTCTTAAAGGTCTTTGTGGTGACATTAATTGGAAGCATTATGCAAATAGTGTTTACAGATTTTGTGAGTCGTGGCTTATGCAATAGTAATCATCGTGAGAATGAAAACTTTTTTGAAAACAATTAATTTTAATTTTAAGTGGTTAAGCTGGATAAGCTTTAAAATAATCAAGCAGATTATAGCAGTCATAATGATTTTGTTTGTTTGAACAACCTAGTTTATTTTTTGTAAAACAATCCTTATCCTAATTTGTTTGAAAATAATGCGAAATCGGTTTTCAATACCAGAGCATCTATTGCATCTAATTTGAAAACGATGTAATTCTTAATCCTGATACTCTTTCCACCGCTTGTCTAATTTCATCTCATAGTATTATGAATATTATTCTAACCCCGTTAAAATAGGCGCATGAACGAAAAAGAAGAAATCACCTTCGTATCTCCTATCTATAAAACAGGGAAATGCTCCAACACAAACTTTCTACCCTAGCCGAGATTTTCGGTCAGAGAAAAGACAGGCAAATACTTTCACCCGCTTCGGGTCTTTGAGCCCAGACAACACCGGTCCAACTTTCTCTCTCAGTTCCTCCTGGACTTAAGCAAGAGACGTACATCGCTCCTCCACCCTTTTACTAGACATGTGCTCTTTTGATTCTACATAAGGCATTGTCGAAAGTAGAACATTATTCAATTCAAAACTTTTAAATTTGACATTTGACACCCCCCTCGGTTTTCACTGGATACTTTGCCGATGAGTGGCAGTTACGGCAGACTAAATCTGATCAATTAGCTGAACAAGAGACTTTCGAGGTCTGAGTTGGTTGATGTAGTTACGGTCGTAATTTACTGGAAGTTTCAATTGTCTGAGCGTCAAATTTCAATCTGAAGAACTCTTCCCACACGCATACACATCACATTTATAACACTGGTACTCAGATACGTAAAATAAACTTTGAAAACTAAACTAACCCGTTCTCAAAATACGAAATACGACAAAAGTAACATTCCACTCTGGATTTGAGGTAAGCCAAGCTTGTTTTACTTTCTATCTCGAGATAGTCGAGTTTGCTCTGGCATATCCCTTTTTAATTAGCATTCTCATTTTATGACAAAAAGGAGCATAAAACACAAAGACTTCTGGTAATTAAAGGCAAAAGCTCTGGTCTATGCCTCATCGTCTTCTTATAAACTTTCCCCTATCTATTGAGACGCATAACATACTTTCCCAAGGGGGTGTTCTACCATTCCTAGTAATTCTACTATATGTACTTATACTTACCTTCATGGAGAAGAAGTACATTGTATGCGCACATCACTTCCAAAATTAGATGAAAGTAATAAAGACTAAAGTAATTAGCCTGGAAACCCATAGAAGAATGAAGAAGGCGAAAATATGCTGTTAGTGTTAGTTAGTTCATAGTTTGTTATTACAGCAAGGTGCGACATAACATGGAGGGCCAGGATCTAGATTTGAGTAGAAAGGTACTTTATCGTTGATAGTGGCTGCAGTATGTATGAATCCATGTTTTTTTTCTCTAGAAGATTGTAAAAGTGGTTTGGGGTTCGTTTGTAAGAATGACATCATAAAAGAGGCTAATGAGTACAATAGAGGAGGAGCATAGGGTCATTAATAACCTTTTGAACTCTGGTCGATCCGAGATCCTTGGCTGGTGTGTGAGAGCATGGACGGTATAATTAGCTCGGTCTGTTATCCCAGTGTTCTGGTGGCTGGCTCTAGGGCTTTCCATTAGTTGTGTTATTGTACCTTTGACACCGGGCTATATCTTCATTTCTGGGCTACTTGTCGTTTAGTTTCAATGCTGGAAGCAAGCTAGAGCCCTATGGGAAAGTCTGTACATGAATTCAATGGATTCAATTTGGGAAACTGCAAACTGGAAAATGTTTAGATGGATGAGAACGAAGGATTGGATTTTTTTAGATTCTTAGAATTCTTTTGAGCTCTGAATTGTGACATGTTTGTTTGATTAAGGGATCTTTTAAGGTTAAGGGCCTTTTCTTGAATGTTCTGACGTAGAATTTGAAATCAAATGAAGTATCTTGAATATAAACTAAAATACTGTAGCATATGAACTGTGGACAATATGCCTAATTCTATGCAAAAACGCCGCCAGAGAGAATAAAAGCCGTTGTTATTTCCCTTATCGCTTCTGTAGATGACCAATTCTCGCAAACTTACTTAATGCCACGAGTCGAATTCAAGCCAGGATTGTAGAAGAGACGTCATGAAATTAACTTGCAACTTAAAAGCTGCACAGAATGACCAAGTTTCAGAAGCTTTTCTAAACAGCCCCTGAAAAGATCTTACAGATGCTACACTTCTTCCCCTCCCAATCGGAACACCAAGGTTCATTAAGCAGCTTTTTAGTTTCTCAACAAAATGTGATCTTCCTTCTTACAATTGTCAATTTAAAGCTCGGAAAGATTCTAAGACATTGCCATTCTTGGCTGGAAAATCCGCTCAGCAAAGTCATTTGAGGAGACAGAGAGACGAAAGCAATCACCATAAACAATACTCTCCATCACCCGCGATGGAAATAGTCTTTCTAACGGGATGGACATTGATATTTGAAAATTAGAAAGGAGGACATTTGGCAGGTGAAGAGGAGCTGAGTTCATTCTATGCAAACATTATGAAGACCAAGAGTGGATTGAATGACTTTAATTAAACGGTGGAGATGGCAGGTTGGCTGTATTAATTTATCTTAAAGCAAATAACAAAGATGAGGCTGAAGACTACTTGTCCTAACATTCTAGTTTCTTACTGGCACTTGAAACTTGAGATTTCTAATTAAAACTTGGATAGTGGTCATACGACTCTGATAAAGCTGGAGGGGGCTAATGAGTAATACCATCATCGAGGTGTAATGTTGACTACCTACTAATAATATTATTATAATCCTCTTCATCTCATTTGAGTGTTCTATTAAGAATCTCATGGCGGTGAGCTTTGGTGATCTCAAATTAATATCTCCAAGAGAAGAGTATACGTTTCTACATAAAGTCCCAAGTAATAATAATCACACCCAGTTTCATGTGCACCTTCCCCCGTCTTATTCAGTCTCATCACTCTCATCCAATATCATTCTAGCTAGCAGAATGAAGGCAGGGGTCCACCAAGTAGGTTTTAGCTGACAGAACTCCTCAACAAGGAAGGAAGACGACAGACAAGGGATTCGCGTTTAGATTGAAGATTAGCCTTTTGTCTTTTTACTGGTTTCTAGTCACGTCTTGTTGTAGACCCTCTCGGCAGTCACACTTTCTCCACCAAGTCCTTTTGTTATCCAAACTATCCCCCTTTTCCACTGGCTTAGTATTCCTAACTACATTGGAATAATGATTCTCCAGTCCTTAAACTTACCTGGCCCCTGCACAGGATAAACTGTAAAATTTGGAAGGCTATACAATTAGGATTGTAAGAGCAAGTGTTGGAAACAGAGGGAGGATTGAGGCCGAGAATTGAGATCCAGATCTATTCCAGATTCCAGTATCTGTAGACCAGGGTACAAATACCAAATACTCGTGTCCCATCTTATAGTGAGGGGACGTGCAGAGGGGTCTTAAAATGTACAGATCTTTGAGCGAAGGAGAGGCACAGTTGGCCATCACTACATATACCAGTTCAGTCTAGTAGGTTAGAGTACTAGGGTTGAGTTAATCTGGTCGGCAAGAATGCCAAGTCAAATAGACAAGCACATTGAGAGAAAAAAAAGATCCGAAATCCAAATCCGACTTTCACTCACTTTCTCAGCGGTAGTAGTTTATTGGACAAACAGTTTCTGTTTTCATTCCGGCTTAGTGAGTAGACAGGAATTCTTCTGACGGTGGGGGTTTAATGTATAGGTATCATCTGTTTATCTACCTAGTAATCTTTCAGGGCTCTTGGTAGGTCTATCCACTGTGTTTTTACTATGGGGCATGGAAGGAAGCTCAGTTTCAGCTCCGACGACGTTGAAGAACTTACAATGAGACGGGGGAGCAGATATATATGTATATATTGGGTTATAGCATCTACTATATTATTTGTGGATGCCAGGGGACAAGTTGAGGACGTATTGAGTTTTGAAATATCCGGACACCTTACCTAAAAACTTTCCGAGTCTATAACATTTTGATTTGTAGTTGGAGTTTACCTCTTGTAAAGGATAACTTCCCGTGTGTAATCAGTTTAGTTCCAAGTTTGAAGGCTTTGATTCAGTTGACACAAATCTGCCAATCTGTACTTCCGGTTCCGACTAATTTTGTTCTGTAACATCGAGATAGGGATGCATAACCTATGTAGGAATGCACTGCACATATTTTCAACTTAGATTGGATTCCTTTCCTTGGGGTGACGGACTGATATGAAATGAACCCGGTTTTTGTGACATGAACTCATGAACCGAATTTCCAAGTGATTGGAACATGGATCCAGATCAATTTTTCTCGAATATGATATCATATAGTTACACAGGCCCGCGTAGTATCCGTTTCTAATCACTTCGATGGGAGCCGGTCTCGCGGTCCTTTTCCGTTTCCTTATAGACCATTCACTAGATCATATGATGGAATCGACGTTTGGACAAGGTTACCTAAACTTCTGTTTTACTTGGGGAAAAGAATGAAAGGGAAGTGGAGCTGACCACAATCGTTTCGTTAGAATTCTGCTGTAAATTGGAATTTTTCCAAAATAGTAAAGAAATCTACCATCCATTCTTGTGGTTCTTTTATTCTATGAAAGACTCAAGCTTTTTTTCTAATCAAAAGCTTTAAGAGGGACTTGAACTCAGTCAATATAGTTACTCACAGATTGAGGTTGGACAAAGACAGCAGATTCGTGTTCAATAACCCAATACCCATTTTATTGTAGGACTTTGACAGTGTTTATATGCACCAACTCCTCTCTAAGGATGTATTCACTGTCAAGTATTGAGCCTGGAGAAAAGGCACTTGAGATGCATGATCAAATCTATCCCATCTCTCAGCCATAAGATTCAGATAAGCATAAACATATCACAAATTCGTTCCATCCAATATTATTTATAACTTTTGAGAACCATTGGTGCCCATATTTTGTCGAAAGTCTGATAATGTGTTAGGAAGAGGAAAAGAGAATTTTTTAAACGATTGGATTTCCTAGTCTAATTTTTTGGGAACTGAAACATATTTCAAAGTAATACCCCTGACATGCAAATATCTTGTAGCAATTAAACAAACTTTCGCTTCTCCAGAATTTGAACAGAGAGACAAAGAGCAGAAGGCTTAGAGAGAAAGACAAACGAGCCAAATGAGATAGAGAAAGCCAAGCTGAACAATCCCGACTGGTTTACTTAGTTGCAGATCTTCTTATTTCGAATACTAAACACTCGTGTTTCTTATTGACTCGAATATAATTACTTAAATCATCTGCATGTGTAAAACATATGAAGAATCTTCAACTCAAGACCACATATATTAACCTGAATTCTAGAAAGTCTCCAAACTACACTCCTCGAGTCTGTACTTCTAAATACCAAATTCTTCCAAGAAATACAATCACGTACCGGTGCTACATGACTAGACCTAAAAAAGTTAATAACAACCCCCTGCTAAGGTTCCACTGCCGTTTTCCCAAAGGCAAGTCTGCAGTGAGGCAAACCCCTCAGTAATCTCGCCAAGGCTCCAACAGCTTTCCTCAAAAGAAGGCAAGTCAGAATTTGAATTAATAAAAGACTAGATTTCCTTAACTTGTTAGGACTGAAAATTAGAGAAGGATAATAAGACACATGGTCGTTCAAGGCAGAAAGAGTCGGGTCTCGTGGTGAATTTCTGATTATGATCATAGCCTTCATTCCCACAGTGTACATCTGTCTGTTTCCCCTCTAGTCCTCCGGAGAAATTCCCAAAGTAAGACTGAGAACTAATATTTAATGTATTTATATGAAGAGGAACTCAAAGACTTTCAAGGGAGTAACTAGTAGTTTTCAACACTTTAACTTCCATCCACCATCCTCTCTCCCACATACAAACTATTCCTATCAAATGATGATGATGATGACGACGATGATGATGAAAATGGTCATATACTGGGATGTATAGTGCAGAAGTGGCTGAGAGTTTTGTCTACAACCTTTATAGAATAACTTGAGCCACCATCACATCTTGAAAATTGGATGTTTGAAACTTAGAGAAAGCCAAGCTTGTACGTTTACTACTTAACGCAGTCAGGAAAAAGGATAGCTCAATCCGTAGCAAGAAATTACGTAAAGGTCTTTAGAAATTCCTTGCTTTGCTTTGGTTTGAACTTTGAAGGGATAACAACCGCTCATCCGCTCATTTTCTCTTATTTCTCCAAATCCCTGGAAGACTATGAATTTTATAATACAAAATTGCTGAATAAGCCGCTCCGGCTAAATGTGACGTGTATCATGAATGCACATTTATGTTCAGCCCTTAGAGAGAGAGAGAGTCTCTTCAGTCCTCGTGGTTCGGTTTGAGTCTCGAGTCTTTTATGCTCCTCAGCTTGAATTTAGATAACTTAAGCCATCCTCTCAGCTCTTTTGTCTTTGAATAGGGAAAGCATGTGTCTTTGGATCCTTGTACTAGTAAGGAGGGTTCTCTGCCTCCCTGAAGAATGTATATGAGAAGGAGTTTCTCCCATCCATGCAAGATCTCCGGCTTCACCAGCTTCCGGTGGGAAGATGTTTTTAGTAAATTGAGCCGTTTATATTATTTCCCTGGCGTAGAACACGAAGCATGGCATGAGTGGTCTTGTAAGGAAGTCTCCAAAGTCTTTCCTAACGGCTAGACAAGACCTGGGGGGTTTAGCCGGTAAATGTTTAAGTATGTACCTTGTTAATTCAAGGGATACGGAGCTCAACCTCGAGCCTTGTGTGGACAAAGTTTTTACATGACATCAAAACTCTGTGGGCTAATCCATAAGGAGCTGGGTCGGTTTGAATAGAAATTGTCGGAGGATTTGATCTTATAAATTAAGTTTATTGGGTGTTACTGGCTTATAGTTTAAATAAAACACTAAATGAATTTAGAACGGAAGATCTCTTTGAGATAAATTAATTGTTGATTTGCTAATTAGTGAATTAGTGAAACATGGATTTGAGATCTTTGGATTTTACCTGAAATTATTAAAAATAATTGATCATCCCAATTATAAACGAAATAAAGTTTAAGGATCACGAGCTTTATGAATGCAAAACTAAATTGCCTACTGGATGCGTAAAAAAAATCCAATCCTGGATAGGAAATCTTGGTAAAAGTCACCTCCTCTCCTAGAGATAGATTCCTCATCTCATAATATAGTCTGCGCAATCAGAAATCTGCATTTTTATTGCTAAATCTTCCATCTTAAATTCCCATACAGATTCCCCTCCTCTCCTACTAAATGTACGGGAACAAAATCTTATCATCACACCATCAATTTGAGCTTTGAATAGTTTGAATACTGAACGATGCCAAAAATCCCCTATAAATGGAACTACTCTGCAAAATAATGGCTTGTAAAACGAATCCTGCCTTGTACTCCTCTGCACCTATCTAAAACGCCCCAGCTAGTAGAATCTATAGAATTTCTCCAGCATGGAATCACAAGTCCTTGGATGTTCTATAGTAGTAGGAATATATTATTTATCCACGTACAATAGATGGAAAGGGAAAATACTTCCTTTGTGCTCAAATTTCAGAGTAAGTAAGCAATAAATAGGAATGGGAGATGTGTACTAAGGACTATAGAGCCATCAGTTATTCGCACTTGAATCAGCATCCCCTCATCCAAATCACCATCAATGCCATCGACGACATGGACGACATCCACAGACGGTTGAGTCGGATGTCAAATTGAGAGGAAAGTGGAGAGAAATCCTTCTCTTGTTGCACCACATTCTTTCTCATCTCTTTCTTCTCGTACAATTGAGTGACAGTGTGAGTAGAAACTGGAGGTGGGACACTATGGCCATTTTTGAAAAGCCTTCTATCATCAATGCCCAGATGCAGAGACAAGTATGGGTTATGTCTTCCAATGGTTTGGATATAGAGCCGGAGCTTATTCCA
>JAQFYM010000656.1:0-54230 GCA_034694785.1 Agrenia bidenticulata | reverse complement strand
TCATAAATTGGATAAGAAGCTTGAAATTTTTTATAAACCTGGCTCGGGCTATATGAAGTTGCACCTGTGAGTTTTTTTGTTACAGATTTCATCCATGGCTTTGCAAATGCTTTTTAAACTTTCGATAAACAAATAGTTTGATCTATTGTTTTGCTCTTTTGCTACATAATTTCTAGCCCTGTATTCTAAGTTAGCTTGAACCGACAAGAGCAAAATTTTTTATAGCATCAAAAGTAATAGTAAGCATCAATTTCGAATTTAGCATTCACAAACTACCTTACAAACAAAAAATATAAATGCAGTTCAAAATAACTTGTAGACGATTCCTGAGTAACCAATCTTTAAACAAAATTATATCAACCCTATGAAACGGAGACAAAATTATTTCTAAGTCTCAATCATCAATACGATCTAGGTAATAAAAAACGATTATTAATTGCAAGACTACAAGGTGGGGGCAGTATGATCTTGTTCAATAGGAAAAATAACGGGCATTAGAACAAGAAGTCTAGATGAAGTAAGAAGTGTAAAAACCCGACAGCCCCGAGCCATCTTTGAGTTCATACTAACTATTCAGCACTACACATACTTACATAGAAACTAGGAAGTAGATCTTCTGGTATCTGATCTGTAAAGTTGGAAAGAACAGTATTGGGATTTTATTGAAAAATAGTATCCACTACCTCTTCTGTGGTCTGTGGTAAATCCATAAAGTCTTGGGTTACAGAAGGAAAAAAATCTTGATCAGCTTTATAAATAGTGTTGCAAATTTCATTGTACGATTGATTACCTTTAGCCTATTTAGTACGGGCTTATCAACACACCTTCAATATTCAACATGGACTAAATAGTAATTGTATTTCGCAAACACAACAACACAAGGTAAATGAGCTATTTGCATAGTTTGCTAAATATCCAGCTCATTGTGGTCCCAGCTACCACACTGTTTCAATTGTCAATAGTTAGATAGAAAATAGTACAATGACTTCATGACAGTTAGGAAAGTTGGGGGTTGGAAGTTTGAAACGAGGAGAGAGATTGTTAATTCACGTCTTTGTTATTGAAAAAAAAAATTTCTTTCAACCTGATTTCGTATTATTTAATGTATCTGATAACCTTGACGTTAATTTTAAACTCTGGAGTACCGTTGAATCGATTGTGGAGCAGATTCGTGTACGTTTTAAAGCTTTTATCAATTTAATAAATTTAATATTGTAGATTATTTTAAGATTTGACAATGTGAACCTTAAATAATGGATGGGGTACCTTTTACTTATCAATAGTAATAAATATGCATTAACTAATCCTTTAAATTCTATTGATTACAGACTGACCAAGTCTGTGTTTTTGAGGTCATCCTGGAATTTGAGAGGAAACATTTTGAAAGACATGTAGCAGAAGCTTTATTGGACAATAAATGACAATTAACCTGTTTAGCAACAACAGCTTTAGATAAACCAAATAGATTAATGGAAATAGAGGGCCAAAGACTAGTACTTACATTCAGCACTACTTTTTAAATCGAAATCTCTTTTTTTAAACCACGAATACAGTGATTTACTAGTCAGTTTTTATTTAAATAAACAATCAAAACAATACATCGTGCTTACATACTTCTTGACACTGAAGAAATTAAAGTATTAAACACAGGCTAATAATAGTAGCCTGTATATGACATATGACCCTTGAAAATGTCCAGTACTAGCAGGTCATCGTCTATTTCTCAGGGGAATCCCTATCCATTTTACCAAGATGCCGTCAGAGTGTTTGTTCAGGTGAGCTTTGACATTAGCTATGTCAAGATTTTTATTTAAAAGTTCATAGAGAATAATAAACAAATCTTAACTAATCATGGATAAACATTGTTTAACAAACTAAAATTTAAACCTGATGAATAATTTACATTTCCAGCAGCAAGCTGGAGATGCAGAAGAGAATGGGGATACGCCGAGCAGCAGTAGACGCTTTTCCGTTGACCCCCAACTCACTAATTTCGACATTCTTCGAAATCTCATCGGAAGAGCTTTTGATGTTAAAGGGTAATATATGAACCAGCAAAAAATTATATGATAGTCTATTGCTCTCCTGGAGCTAATTTAATTTCCAAGATATTGATATTACCCAAGACCCCAAGACTCAATACCGAATACTATCCTAAGGGTGAAGGGAATCATAAATAATGTCATTAGAATCACTAAATCAAAGTCTGAGTATGTAGCTAATAGCTGATAAGAGGAGAGGGACTGAAGAATAGCAAGTTGAGAAGATTCTCGATTTCGTCTATTAAGCTTCCAAATCCCAACTGATTGCTAACTAAGTTGTTGCTAGTTGGTGATGGTCATTCCAATCTATGTTTAGATGTAATCTCATATATTTGCTCTGAGAAGGAAGGAAGACGTGTGTAAACAGTTTTTCAATATTTTATCAACAAATATATGGTTTTAAATGTCGGATGTTGAATGTGTGTGGTAGTTACACAGCTAATCTATAGCAAGAACTGCTACTTCACTTGGTAACTCTCGTCACTGTAGCTTGAAACGCTTTGTCTGCTCTACTATTTGTTCAAGTTAAGACTTATCGAAGCCAACAGACATAGCGAGGCTGGAGTCGAAGCCAGTTGGTTAGTTAGTTATTGCACTGTTTGAAAATATTTAACTTAATTCATTGCGTGGTGTGATTGGAGGCACGGACAAGATCTGTGGTTTGATCGTGGTGGTCATCATATGATTCTGTAGTCATGTTCTTCTGTATATCCCATACAGTCAGCGGTTACAAGCTCCTTACTATTAGTTCCTTATCTTTCGCCCTTTCCTTGCCCCAAAAACTGCCTCAAACTAGGGGTGTGCGTTGACTTGTTTACAGAATTCAATTCAATAATTGACAAGCTTATCAAAAACAATTTAATGATAAGCGAGTTGCATGCACTCTCTTTCACGAGGATGCCAAACAATACCAGGGCTTTCCTATGGGAAATGCGTGCCTCCTGCATGTTTTGTTGTCAAGCGAGAAGCTAAGTTGTCCAAGCGATTGACAATAATTAACATACTTGAACAGTTTGAGTATCGCTGGCATTATTGGCTAGATAAAACAAGAATGCGTTGGTGTTAGAAACTACTAACCGAAGCGCTGTTGGAGGTTGGTGCTACCGTTCGAACTCTTGATGGTTCGAAATATGGATCATGGAAGTGATGGAAGGTGAATTTAAAACTTTAAAAAAATCTTGGGTTTCATAAGAGGAACGCGACGTGTTGTCAGTTGCCAGGTCGAGTGTGGTCTGAGGTTTCCACTGGCATTTCTTGAGGTTTTACTCGAGGACAAAAGTTTACAATACAATGATATCCATTATGAACAAAATATAACATTAAGTGATCATTTTCAAACAAGGCTGTACTATAGCTATATTTTGGTTTGGCGATTACAAGAAGGATGGTTTCTATCCAGAAATCCCATTGGTTATCAAGACATTTGGTTTATAGTTTTAATCCTAATTCTTAAATGCATCTAGTACTAGCATAAGTACTCATATGTTTTATATTACTATGCAGAAGGCGAACTTTGGAACTGGCCCCTAGGGTTAGTTAGTTTTACATTTTTTTCCTCTGCTATTTATATGGTCACTGTTTAATAAGAAGATCCAAACAACTTGAAGCTTGGCTTTTCCAGTGCCTATATAATATTTACGATTAAGTCTGCATGACGGGCATTGTTGTAAACTTGGTTGCAGTGCCCTGGATTATCAGTCCATGAATCACCGTCCTTTAAACACACCTTCAATTCTTAAAACTACATAGGGTATTCCCAGTGTAAGGAAAAGGCAGTTACAGTTGGGAGTCTTGGGAGTAGGAGTTGACACAAACATATTTAAATCAGATTAGAACTAGCATATTCTAGTATAATTACCAGCCTGTATTTAAGTGATTTTGTGTTATTAGGGATTTCACCATCAGCTACCGTGCATTCGACGACTACGGAGGCGAGACCTATCTCCCTATGGTCTCAGATTGGGATTTAAGTGCTGCCTTTCAATCGGCATCTGATCCTGGTAAGAATTGAAATGATGTTTGAGTAAATGTGTGATTAAGTAGATTAAGTCAGAGAATTATTCAAAGTTTGTCAAAATAATCTTGAGGTTAAGACATTTGTAAGGCTCTTGACTCTTACCCTCTTGGGCAACTCTGACTAGAATATTTGTATATTTTATTCCATAGACTTGCAACTAATGATTGAATCAAAGAATATTGCCCTAGACGTTGACTTCGATGAGGAACCATGGGATTTAATTAGATCTACTGAGGTGATTCAAGATACTTGTCCAGACTCGATTAATAATAAGCTGAAAAACCAACAGCATTATGAAAACAGACCTGGGAACAATAATAACTTTTCCCAGTCCTCTGGGGGTTCCAAAGTTCTATCGGCGATGTCACAGCTCGGCGGGGCCGTAAATCAGTACCCTATTAGTCTCAATTCGAAAATCAACACTGCCGGCATTTTTAACACGGTTAGTTCACTCACTAAACCTGCTTACCTAAATTTTAAAAGTACTACTGGCATTGTGCATTATAAATAATTGCTACTAGTTATCTAAAAGTGAATTGGTTATACAAAACTATTTAAGATGGAGAAGTGGGTGCAGAAGGCTAAGACATTTGTTGAAGATTTATCCGTCGTCACAAGTCGACCCCCCTTGTCGGATATTGAGTTTCGGAATTATTTGGACGCTGGAGGAACCCTATGTCGACCTAGGGAACTGAGATATGCATGTTATCATGGTGGTGTTGAACCAGGATTGAGGAAGGTGGTTTGGAAACACTTGCTCAATATTTATCCAGATGGTCTGTCTGGAAATGCAAGGATGGAGTATGTTCGAAATAAGTCCAAGGAATATTATGATTTACGGGATACTTGGAAAACTGCCATTCAAAATGGACAGGTTGGTATTGTAATTTTCATCTTTAAAATTGGTTAATAGTTTGGACGAAGTAATCAGTCAGTTGACTTTATATTTAATTTAATAGGTGAGTGAAGATCTTTTGTGTGTGAGCAATATGGTACGGAAAGATGTTCTCAGAACTGACCGACATCTCCAGTTCTTTGCTGGTCATGATGATAACCAAAATATTGCCCTTCTATTTAACGTGCTAACAACGTGAGTTATCAAATAGAAATTAAATGGTTCCTTAAAGGATATTTTGAATAATTTGTTAATTTTTAACACGTTCAGCTATGCTTTAAATCATCCATCCGTGGGGTACTGCCAAGGAATGTCAGACTTAGCTTCCCCCCTCCTCTTTACAATGGGGGACGAGGCACAAGCGTACATTTGTTTCTGTTCATTAATGGATAGGCTGAAACCAAATTTCAACTGCGATGGATTTGCAATGTCATTAAAGGTAAATTTGTTATCGAATGAATTATTGAAACAATGATTCTGATATCCGTTATTGTTTTTAAATGTATTTTTTGTTCCATTTCCACAGTTCGCACATTTGTCGGAAGCTTTAGCATATTACGATGGGTATTTCTGGGCATACCTAAAAAGTATTGGTGCTGATGATCTGCTTTTCTGTTACCGCTGGCTTTTATTAGAAATGAAGAGAGAATTTGCCTTCGAAGATGCCTTGAGAATGATGGAAGTCCTCTGGGCTGCCCTTCCGTACAAACCTCAAGATGTACAACTTTTCGAAGTAAGATTTTTTAAAGATTTAATTCCTTCTCATCAAGTATGTTAATTTTTATTATTTTTATTATAGGTTAAATTCACATTAAGTAACGCTCATTCAATCCCAATTCCTGTACCAACGCTGACTTCATCTTATTCAAGAGTCTGTGCTATGAGACGATCGTCGACTTCCGTTGGATCAAATGAAATACGACAGCGGAGGTTGTCGAGGAAGCCAAAGGTAAATCCTCTTAGTTTGGACGAAAACTCTCTAACATCTATGTCATCAATTGCTTCCTCGTACAGATCTCATACAAAGCCTTTTTATAGGTAAAGCAATACTTAAATTTTCTAAAGTCTTGAGTCAAGCCCAATAAAATTATACAAGTGACTTTTTTCAAACAGCTTGGATGAAACGATGGAGATTCTCTCTTCCAGTGATTTTTTAAGTACTTCCCCGTTCGAGATTCTATCACTGAATAGCACAACGCCCCCAACCAAGCCTAAACTGATCAAAAACCTTAGAGAATTTTGGACAGTTGGTAAATCAAAATTAGGAGGCAGAGAATCCGAAGATTCCACACCATTTTCCGAAAATTCTTCAAAATCTTCCACAATATCCGATTTCGAGTCAATGAGAAACTTAGCGGATGCGGATTCAAACAGTCAAGTGTTTTTCGATAACCCCCCAGATGCCACTGACCCCCATGGAGATAACCAGCCTGGAAAATTTCCTAAATTAGAACCGAATTCCTCAAGCCCTGCACCGGCATCAATAGCAATAACCCAAACGGACGAGAATCTCAAGAACGAAAAGTCTGATGAGAAAGAAAACACTCGGGTAGCATCGGCAGCGGGTGTAAGGGATAATGGCAATGGTGACTCCGCCACATTTAACGATAATATTCCAAAGAAATCACAACTACTTCTTGACCCAGAAAGTAGATCTCAGATCTCAGGGGTGGATTCCGAACATGACTCTGGTCATTGTTACAGCGAGTCCATGGAAATGCTCGAGAATTCACTTCAAGAACCAGACTTTCAATTAGGGTCTAGTCGGAAGCTCGCTAAAATGCCTTCACCTGAATTACTCGGTGGGGGCAACCCATTCCTGATGTTCCTTTGTCTCACCTTATTACTTCAGCATCGCGATCATATCATACGCAATCGAATGGATTATAATGAGACGGCTATGTATTTCGATAAAATGATTCGAAAGCATAATGTTAGCAGAGTGTTGGCCCATGCTAGGATGTTGTATTCGGAATATCTGAAGCAGAATGTGGCACGAGCGTAAGTATAAATTATGTTCCGATACTTCCGATACAGTGGTACATCCACTTGTGATTATTGTCTATTATGAATTATGGTATTGATAATTGCACAGTAAACAATTTCTACTGTTAATTTTTCATAATTTTCCAGCAAAAGCAGTTCCTTTCTAGTTATGGAAATACATGTAATAGATTTATTCGGGTTTTCAAAAGACTTTTTAGCAGTTTAACAACTAACATGTAAAAATGATTTACCCACGTCAGTTCATTGTCAACCGATTGTATACAGAACTAGTTGGGATTGATGACATCGTGTCCGCTGTTGTTAATTGGGGAACGGTTTTATTTTCAAATGAGGTCTGTTATGTTTTTGTACGCGTTTGTATTGTATTTTAAATATCATCGCAATGCAATTACATGTGATATTAGGAATATTTATAAAACTGTTTCAGAAGTATTATTCAATGTTCCAAAGTTGCTAATGTTGGGGCTATTTTAATTTTCACTTTTCACAAAAAAAGTTCATTAATGTTACCAAGATTCGAAGGTACATGGGACACTCTGATTAAGGCTTTCATTCAGAGTTGATTTAACATTTAGTCAGTTTAAATCCGGCTGCAATATGTAACCAAAGGGTGATGGGTTTGGATAAGGGTTGTAGGACTTGTTACTTCGAAATTTGGTTTACGGTGGGCATGATATAATAAATAAAAAATATTTTAAATCAAAATTAAGTATCAATACGCTGATTTATAATTTGCATACAATCGTAAAATTCTCCATTTGATCAAAGAATTACCTTAAAATCTACCATTTAATAGCCATTATTTGTTTTTCAAATTCCAAGCTTGTTTTGCGTAAATACTTAGATATGATTTTTCAATTTTTACTATAATTATTGGGATAAATTAAGAGCAGATCGAAAATACGAATTGTGGATCCTCCTCTGACTAACTGGGCCTAGGTTGGGTGTGCTGCTGAAAATGATTTCCTTTCCTGGTTCTAATTGCTCAAAGATTGTTATCTGTAATTTTGAATTCCAATTAAAAGTCTCCCATCTTTCGAATTAAGTAATTATCCTTCAAAAAATATCTTTACAATATTAGTCCCAATCTGGAACAACGGCGCGGGTGCGTAAAGCGTTTGCTGTGGGCCTATTTTAAAATAACGACCAATATTGAATCCATTAATGAAGACAATGCCTTTACCCCAAGAAGACATATCAAGGAATGTGTCTGCTGGCTCGTCTGTCATTGTAAATGTAGATTGAACTATTACTGGAGCTTGTAGCGTTTCAGAACTATTAGCTGCTCTCCAGTTGGTCAAACTACAATTGATTATACATACAATAAAATATTAGTTTTTGAACATATCAATTAAATTTGTAAATAATTTGTAAACTCTGACTTTTTAACCCATTTCGATTTGAACTCAATAGCGATGATTTCGACCTGGTGAATTTCGTCCCCGTCCAAGAGATAGCTATCGTTCACGGTATTCCGCAGGCCTTTATGTTGCACAAAATCCTTCTGACCCCCAAAATTAACCCGTCCCATATTTTCGACTAGAAGGTCAATGGTGTGAGTCAGATTATCATTAGCTCCAATCTGATATTCTTGAACGGTATTGAGCCAGTACTGGGTGGTTCCATTCTCATCTTTAGGGAACGGCTGAATTACGCCATCGATAAGTAAGATACCGAAATCTTGAACTGGGCCGGCCTGTATTTAAGAAATACGAATATTTGACGCTGAAAAAATAATCAACTAATTTTCTTACTTTTTAATTTAGATTTAGCCTAACTTTGAAAACTGTTGCATTTCCCAAATTAACAGACTTCCTGTACAAAGTGTAGCCATAACTTTGACCATTGCCGTTATTCATGTCTAAATTTTCCATCGTAACAGGTCTGTCCATGAGGAATTTTGATGACAGTGGAATTTGGTTCAATGTGTCTTGGTATGTCAAATATTTTTGTAGTTGAACGTTTGGATAAGCCACTTTCTCTGACTCTGGAACCATTTCTGGTCGTTTTAAAACAGGTTCTTGGTATTTTTCAATGAGCTCCATAATTTTATAATACTTTTCCGTGTAGTCCCCAGATTCCGATAGTGGACCATCGTAGTCTAAATTAATGTTTTAAATTACAGTTTAAAATAATCTCTATCTACTTGCTATTATACTGTGTGAACCAGCAATACCATAGCTTGTTACATCTGGGAGATAAGAGGGCTCCGTGTCCTGGCTATTTGCTCCAGCAAGGAAGCCGAAATTTGTACCCCCATGGAACATATAAAAATTCACGGATGCATTATACGTCCCAAGAATTACTTCAAGTACGTCTATAAACTCTGTTAGCAAGATCATTTAAAAATTAAGAACCATGTTTAAACAAATAAAAACCATGTAAAAACGGTTATTCTGGATTCTTTAACCTGTGACATTAGTTGTACTGTGGGATTCAAACCAGTGGTCAAACCTAAGGAATTTCATCATATTTTTAATTGAACATTTTAAATGATCTTCGTATAAGACTATTCGACGAACCATCCTGCCCAGTACTCCATAACCATGGGTGGCTTATCTGGCTGAAAGGCTAAAAGGTCATCCAGATTCTGCTTAGGATTAGACTGGAAATTAGCCGTTTTGAGGACGCCAGGAAGACTTCCTTTGTCTTTGTTCCAAGAGCCATCGGAAGTGAAAAATAAGGAATCCAGTCCATTCTCTTCATAAGTTTTCTTGATAAGTTCCAAGTATGATTTGTCAATATGGTCAAACGATGCGTATTCATTTTCTATCTGGATACCAACGAATGACAGCCTTTTAAAGTTCATTAATCTCATCACAATATAATTTCAGCTATCTCGACCATTTCTTTATTCAATATTATGCAGTTCATTTCTAACCTGAAAAGCTACTATAGGTCCCCCACGGGTAAACTGCAAGTCTTGGACAAGCGGGAGGAGATTATCCAGGTATATTTTGACTCGGTCCAGATAAGGCTGATAAGCCGTTCGGACTTTCATATCAGGATCTCTCAGCAACCAGCTTAATCAGTCATTATCAGACGAGGGATTTGATACACGTAAGAATCAGTTAGAAAAACACTGGCCTAACCTATCAAAGAACATATATTATTATTACCTTGGAAGGCCTCCGAATTCGAATTCTGAGCAAATGAACGGTCCAGGCCGTAGTAAAAGGAGTAAGTCTTCCTCCTTAGCGATTTGAATAAAGCGTCTGATGTCTAAGAACGATGACATGTCATTGTCTTCAAACCCGAAATCGAATTGATTTTGTCTCGGTTCGTGCAAATTCCATGGGACATATCTTATTTTGTAAATTTAAAATTTATGCAAGTTTTAATTATTTGATCAATGCGTTTCTTTCTTTCTCTCTTATTAAAAGAGCAATTTTAAATAAATAAAATTTTACGTCTCGATGGTATTGGCCCCAGAGGCTCGGAGTTTCCTCAGCCGATCTCTCCATAAGGCTGGATGAACTCGGAAATAATGGACGGCTCCACTTATAATTCGAATACTTTTTCCATTCAATCTTAATAATTAAGTTGATTAAATTAGTTAATTAATAGAAATATTAAGACTAGCCTCAGTCTTGTAGTAAAGGACAGTTGTCTTCAAACCTGAAACCATCTTTCTCAGCAGTAAGACCTGTGATGTTTTGATCGCTGGGACTATCAAAGTATTCATAGAGCGTCGGGAGGTCATCTTGCTTGTCTAGCAGACTGGAACAGTTTACTATCCCCTGCAGAAGAAGAAACTGTTGGAAGGAGTTACATTTTATAATTGCAGATATTACCAATTTACCAGAAGTAGTAGGACCAACGTTGACCGCATTTCAAAATGCATGCCAATTCTTGAGGCTATAGATTCGCAATGTTCCACCAATATGTGTTTTCTGACTTATGAAAAGTGAATTGTCGAATACCTTTAGCAAAGACTAATCTTCGTAAATAATGATAATCTGCCTTTTATCTCATACTCGTTCATGTAAATGATAAGTTTCCACAAGTACGACGAGCCTCTTTTATATAGTACTGTAGATTCATGTAGTAAACTGAGGAGCGTGTATTAAAGTATGTTAAGCAAATTTTATTCAGAAAAAATCAATGCTCAGATTATGGTGAACCAGTTTCAAACACCTTTTGTGAGTTATGAAATGAGTTTATTATCCGTAGATAAATGCATACATGAATCGGCAAATTATTATTAATTTAGCGAATTGCATGTTGGTTTTTCATGCTTCGGATCATCAAGGCTGCATTAATTGCAGTTTTACTACAACAGCTTTTAATACAAAATGCAATCAATAATCAATAAATACTATTGATCATGTATACTTTAAGAATTAAAGTTGAATTTCAGAATCAAGAAGGATTAGAAAATATCGAATTATGCGTTGAATGTTATTTATCACACCTGGTGTATCTAAATTCGGAAAACACGATCAACAGAACTTAATCTTAGTTTATATAATTTGCAATAGTTACAATTACATATACGTGCATGAATCTTGGTAATTAACATGATGGGTATATAGTGTGTGACATCGTCAAACAAAAGTTTGCAAACGACTACCAGCTGGATCAACAATCTAGAAATTTCAGGAAACAGCCGATACAATCCTGTTGACAAAAACCGTATAGTAGATTTGACTGATTCTTTGTATAGATGTGATCAGATGTGTCAGATAGATGCACACGTGTATGGAGTCAGTAAAGGATTGGCAATAATAACAGAAGTTGTTATTAAATATCTATGCATTTTTACAAGTCTTAATTAACGATATTATTTGATCAATGCTTTTAACAAAAGCAGAAGCGGTTCTAACTTTCTCTCTCAGTTTTTACAAGAGCAATTTTAAATTTAAAAAATTTGAAACAAAACTGGATCACGAATCATCATTATTCGGGCTCTCATTTCACAAGTTCCTTACCTTCTAACAAACCGCAATGGAATAGAAGCTCAAATAGCGAACCTTTTCAATCAGCTATCCAGGAAAACCAATTTCATATATGTTAAAAAATAAACAAAAACGTTAAAAGTTCAATTCATCCCGACAATCTTTCCATTTTAAAATCTTCAAATCCCAACCATTATTTGTGAGAAACTCCAAGAACCTCAAATTCACCGATACATACTACATAATAAAATCCTCTTTACAATCAAGCTCTATATACTTTCCCTCAAGTATTTATAACAACTTACGATTTTTTTCATTAACCAATACTTCTAGATTAATTTCCATACAAGCCCAGTATAGACTTTTTACAGCTTTCCAACTTCTTCTATCTAAACTAATATCCAATGTAATGTAATTCGAAGCTCTTGGAAAATAACGGATCCATCCGTCCATCAATCAATCAATCTACAATATAATTTCCTCAAGTTTTGTTTCCTCCGGGTAGCTCTGACACAGTCATGCATTGCCTCAGATACCACTCATGACTATGAACTCATCGAAATCATCAATCTGTCGACGATATGAACTAAATTGTAGTTGGAAACGTCATACTAATTAGAATTTTAATAAAACAAATAAATGGAAAAGTGTAGAGTGAAAGCTGAGAAAAGAATTATTTCATCTTGCCCCAAAACAAAATTTAGAGATTATTCTGGACACACCGGTGGTGGTGGCCGGTGCGGGAGGACCAGAGCCTATTTGACATGAATTTAAGCTGTAGAAATGTGCTTATTGCTCCTGGATTCATTTCAATTAATCAATTTGACTAAGTTTTAATCGATTTATGTAGTGATTTCGGTAATTTGACATCTTAACGTAAAGTAAAGAATCCGCTTGTCCCAACGAGTGACATCATTGTGAGAGGTTAAGGCAAGAGAAGTCAAGACTTTGTGTAAAAGCTTAGTAAAATAAAATAAATGTAAGTGCATATGGGATCATAAAATATTTTGTTTTGAATGTTTAGTTGGTGTGTCTGTGTGATTGTACTGCGTACCTAACTATGCTAACTACCCGCCTGAATGTAAATTCTAATATATGTTCTAAATATTTTATGTATCCAGAGTTTTGAACGGTTGTGGTTTTTTAATATAGTAAATTGTCGAATACGAAGACTGATCGATAAATTATTAAATTAATAGCATGCCAAAGGACCAGTGGCGGTGATTCAAATGAAGTCATTAAAATAACAGCCCAGTTTCGGTAGACCCGTTGGAATTGCAAGTATCGGAGTTTATAGCAGCGAAGCATAACGAAGCACACTAGCACAGCGAGCAGAAGATTTCGAATAAAAAGTAATTCGCATGTTGGCTGTAAGTTTACAGTAATTTACAGCAAGGCAGATTGTTATAATTTTGCATGATATGATGGGCAAATGTTTCATATGATTTTGATTTGTGTTAGTAACAAGTTGACATTTATTTCAGTGAATGGCTAAAAACTTGACGAGACTCTTGAGCATCTGCTGTGGTCCTTTTAGCCGGTCGCAACCATCACTGACGTCCATAAGCCACACATTCAGGAATTCTGATATTCTTCCTGTAACTTTGAAACTTGCTGAATGTTCAAATCGGTATAAAATATTATTTTCAACTTACGCCATGGACCAACCGAAAGAGGAAGTGTCAAGCACGACTGAAGTTATCGATGGCTCAAATGCAGTAGTTCCAGAGCAAAGTGAGGCTGAGGTTGCTAATAATGATGCTCGAAGTACTATCATCGCTGCATCAGATATTAAGAGGGAGGATGGGGAACAACAAAATGAAGTTGTTGGAAGTAGTGAAGCTAGTGAAGGTCAGATATCACAATCCGGAAAAGCTGAAGATGAGGGACAGCAGCAGAAAGTCTACCTGAGAAGGAAAAAAACGGTTCTTATGCTCAGTTATTGTGGACAAGACTATTTTGGAATGCAGAGAAATCCTGGAACTAAAACGATTGAAGATGACCTTCTACAAGCACTATTGAAGGCCGGATACATTGATGATGAAGCGTACAAGAAGCCGCAGCAGATACAATTTCAGCGGGCCGCGCGTACTGATAAGCACGTGTCTGCAGCAAGGCAGATTGTGTCACTGAAGCTTCCCGATGTCGTTGAGGCTGCAAAAATCAACGAACTTCTTCCAAAAGAGATAAGAGTTATGGGAGTGAAAAAGGTGACGAAAGGATTTGATTGTAAATCGACTTGTGACGCTAGGACATACATGTACATGATTCCTACATTCGCATTTGTACCAATTGAACACAATGTGACCGAGGACTACAGAATCACTCCTGAAGTTCTTGAAGATCTCAGGCAAGCCCTTAGGTTATACTTAGGAACTAAGAACTTCCACAATTTCACTTCACGGAAGAAGGCTACCGACCCTAGTGCGAAGAGATACATCATAAGCTTCACGGCTTCTGATCCGTTCATGAAAGATGGGCTTGAATACCTCATTCTTCGTGTCAAGGGACAAAGCTTCATGCTCCATCAGATTAGGAAGATGATAGGACTAGTTGTCGCCTATTTGAGGGGTTTTGCTGGAAAGGATACCTTCACAAAGACTTGGGGTCTCGAACGAATTGATATTCCGAAAGCACCTGGTGTCGGCTTGGTGCTGGACTATGTCCACTATGAAAGATACAATAAGCGGTACGGATCTGATGGGATGCATTTGCCATTGACCTGGGATGAGTTTGATGGGCAAGTTGAAGAGTTCTGCCAAACTTACATATATCCAATCATTACGCAGTGTGAAAATAAAGAAAAGTCTTTCCTCGGATGGTTGGAGACCTTACCTTTTCACACTTACGATGTTAGAGAGGGACAGGCTACTACTACACCTTTAAGTGGTATCGGAAAAGCGGCCTATCATTTGGGGAAAACTGGTCTCAAGGACGATTCATCGGATGATGAGTGTGATGCGGATGATGACGAAATTAAAGCGAAACGGCCAAGGAAGGCTGAAGAAGCTGTGGTTTGATAAATTATGACACAACTCACAATATTGTCCCCAAGTATAGCTTAGTATAGATGATAATTTGTTTATCTTTTGAAGCTATTTTAGAGGCTGCACTTGTAAAGCGTTAAGAAAAAATACAAATTAAAACTTAAAATTGTATATTCACTCCTTAATTTATAATTCATTTCAAACCCAAAACAAAGGAAACTCAAAATTTTATCATACTATCATACCTTTATTAACAATCGATTTGAGCTAATTTTAAGCAATAAGCATGTATTATTTACTCCAGAAGACTAAGATGTTTAGATTTTTGAAGATTGTATGTTCACATTTAATATGGCCTCAGTTTTTAAGAGTTTCTACCCTCACTCCTCATACAATCCACCTCAATTACTTAAGAAATCGTTCTACCTTGGTTGATATTACTCATAAAAATCATTTCCATCATTACTGGTCAAGTTAAAAGATGATAAAAATCATTACAAAGTAATCCTTAGACATGTACTTCGAATAACCATAGTAAGATTTAGATAGATAGATATTATGCCAAATACTTTAAAACGTGCAAACGAAGAAGCTTTATTTGATTGATCATCCTATTGTGGGGGTGGCTGCTGCGGCGGCTGATGTTGATAATAAGGATTATAACCCATTGGTTGCTGTGGGTATGGATAGTCTATAAGTGGAAAATGGTTTTTTAGGATAATTTAAAAACCACGCGTTCGCAATAAAATTCAGTTTTACAATTGAGTCTTAAACCAACACTCCATACTTACTTGCAGGACCAGGATAAGTCGCGTATGGATTATAAGCGGCCGGCATTGGAGTGTAAGCAACTGGGTACGGTGCCGCTTGTGATTGAAAAGGCATGGGCATCGTCTGAGGATAGCTCGTTGGATAGGGTAATGTTGCTTGTCCGTAACCTGGCGGTGGAGCTCCAGGACCTCCTCCTGGAGCGGATGCATACTGCTGAGGAGGTGCAGGAGTAGCAGCTATTACTGGCGGTGGTGGTCGAGGAGGAGGAGCTTGCTGATTTGCAGCGCTTGAAGCGTCTCGGGTTAGATCTCTGAGAAGTTCTTCCTTTTCGGTTTTCCGGGCGAAGCAGTAGTCGCTTAACTTATTCTGGAATGCGAGCAGTAGCTGAAAAAGTGAAATAGTTGAAAAACAGACGTCAGGCATACGTGTATGCGAAGTATTGAATAAAAAATTCTGATCATGGGTACCTGGGTCAAATCATTGTAAAACTTCCTTCCTTCTTTTATGTTATTTTCTAGATCGGTAAATGCGTCGAATCCCTCGGCTAGCTGCCTCATCATTTGATCTCGTCGGTTTAAAGTGTCAGTTCCACCAGATTTTTTCCCAAAATATTCATCGCTGTTCTGTTGTATGGTAGCAACTAAACTTTCCTGTTTTTCCAATGATTCTTTCACTTGATGGTCTAATGGGCCTAGAACTTGGCCCAGTAGCTCAACAGACATGGCAGGTTCATTTATAGCGCCATCCTGAGCTAACGCATTAAGGAAAGGCGTTTTTAAATCGAAATTAATGGTCTTAAACTTTGACTCTAGAATTTCTCGGTCAGATTTCAGCTGCTCGACCTAACGAAGCAATAATAATGTTTTAAATTAACGTTTGGAAAATTAAAAAAAATTATTTATGTCAACGTCACTCATGAATAGATATACAACTGGAACAGTTAACGTCAAATTACCTCAACCATCAATCTTTTCAGATTTTCTCTTGCGGATGCAGATCCAGTTGATTTACTTGCAGCAGAACTTTTCGGTATTTTCTCCGACAATCCGTTCTCTCCTCCACTCAAAATTTCAATCGCTTGTTGATGAGTTGCCATTTTACCCCTGTAATAAATCATTTGGACATTAATTAGTACCCATTTCCATGCTAAAAATCCGCTGCATACTTGAAATAATAAATCTTACCTGACAACTTCATCTGCAGCTAATGCATTATTTATTATCTCTCGGTATCGAGCAGCATTAGTTTTGAAGGTACTGTTTAACTTTTCTGACGGAGTTCTGTTCCATTTCTCCTTTAACTGCAATCTAAGCTGATTATCTGAATCTTCCTCTTCACGAAGCAACCTATCTGACTATTAGAAACAAACAGGTTGGATTGAGCGAAAGATAGAAAATCACGATTACACTGATTAGGGAAGCTTTGATTGAAATATATTCAAACAACTTTTGGCACATACCTCATCAAGAATTTCTTTGTTCCTCTGAACTAGTTCAGGGATCTCATTTACAGACCTAATAAGTTCTGTGGCCCCACCAGCGTCATACACCGATCGAGCTTTTTCTTTCAAAGAAACTGGAACATCATCAGGACTATTTTGAGAATCTTCTAATGCTGCTGGAAGATTGAGGGACGCCAAGATAGAATTTAGTAGCTGGCTTGCTTCACGAAGTTGGCTGATCTTAGAGTTGGTCATCTCAGATTTTCGCACTTCGCAAGTAGCTATTGCTTGGTGAACTGCTACCGGAACTAATTCATCAAAACTGCAATATATTTAGAATCATAAGACTTCATGATATGACTGACTCAAACGGATGAAAATTAATTAAACTTACAGATCCTTGAAGTGTGAAGAAAGTCGATCAGAAACAGGCAACTGCTTTGCCAATCTTGCTGAAGCAACTTTATCGATTGGAGTCAAGGCAGATGGTTCAAGAACTCTCTCGTGATAGATGAAGTCATTATCTTTTTTTGCTTGAGTTAATACCCTTGTCGCTTTATTGACATAATCTACAAAAAAATTGGGATTCCCAGATCGCTGTTGGGCTTGCTTGAAAATGTCGATGCATTGGGTAAGCCTTGTGATCTGTTCCCCAATTTGTTTCTTGTCTCCACACACTTGCGCTTGGAAGTATTGTGAAAGAGCTGAATATGCAGCTTGCTTTCCGGCAACCTTTAAACACAAAAAAGTTAGACAAATAATCTACGAGTTAATTTGCGTATTTAGTGTTAACACATACCGTAGGAACCCATTCTTTATCCCATAAATGCTTAACACTTTCTCGCTGGAGCTGCTTCAGAGCGTCAGCGTACATATCTTCCACCTGAATACATAGTCTCGCAACTGTTCCAGCCTTCATCTTATCTTGAATAGCCTTTGTGACAAATATCTCTTGCGCTTGTGCTAGCATAAGAGCTGCCAAAGCAGATATAGTGTCTCCACTTAAATCAGGCGTTGGCTCTTGACCCCCCATTGTCGATGCGGCCATTTTCAGGTGAGAAAATATTCCGGAAGAAGCCTGTCAATTTGAAAAAGGATTTCGGTTCGAAACTTGCAACTATCGAGACTTGAAATGAAGTTCACAGTTTTTCAGCTTGTCTGTGAAGGACTGTGTATTTTTTTTAAAATTAATTACCTGGAATAACTTGGCAGCAGACTTCAACTCTTCATCTGAATCCGCAATTCTTGTCATTGCCCCAACCTGACTTTGCATTGCTGCAATGTTGAAAAGTACGCAAACTTTCTCGTAGGACAAAGATGAAACGCCTATACAAATTAATAATCAAGTATCTGTGAAATAAACTTCCAATTCTTAATATGGGTGATAAGCATTATTAGCAATACTATTGGTTATAAATATTGAAACTTACTTAGACTAACCCTTCCACCAAACAAAGAGCCTTTGTCGAAAGCATCTTTCCACTTAAAGGCAATCTGTACCTCCTGCGGAGGAATTTTAGTTTCCAATGCCGTTATCTGGTCATAATATCTAGAGGCACCAAAAACAAAATGTTCAACAAGGTCGATTAAAGGAATTGTTAAGAAGGGATGGTCGAGGGCAAGAGTTACGGGCTAGTTTAAACTAAGTAATGTGCGCATCATCTGCAAGGAATGTGAATGTGACCAAAGACCTTACAACAACTTCCCAAAGATCACAATTACACTGTCAAAACTCACCGATACAGCAGTTCCAATGCGGCAGTAGACTTGTCCAAAGTCTTAGACAAAGCCTGACCCCTCAATTTCCCCAGCTCATTAATAGACGATGAGAAGTCCTCCGGTCGGTCTGCGGTGGAGTATAGGCTAGCGATAATATTTTTCAGCGGCTTGACCAGGTCCACATCCGACGCTTTTTTCAATGGAACACATAGCAAGTCCGTCATCCTCAGCAAATAACCCCACGTAACCTTTCTCAGATTCTCTGTGCTCTGTCTTTTCTTCAAGACTTTTCACTCGCAACCAGTCTGAAAGCCCAAATAAAATCCGAAATCAAATTTAAAATTTAAAATAACACATTGGACAATTGCGTGTGCCGTGACTTTACAAACTACAAAAAGAAAGTACGGTACATATGATGGGACTCGATAATGATGAATCATCATTCATCACCACACCATCCACCATCGTCATTAAGTATAATTAATTGTTCTCAAAGGCCAGCAATTAAAAATACTTATTTTTTAAATCAAACAACTACATAGAAAAATATTTACCTCTTAACCGACTTTAGTACTAAAATATAAATAGTAATGGACCCGTTCTGCGTTTGACTTTATATCTCTACCTCTCCGTGTAATCCAACTAATCCGTGATGTGATAAATGAGAATGAGTCAGAGTCAGTAAATAAAGAAAACTGCCTATGCAGCCGAACCAAGTGAAACGAAAGATGATGATGACGAATTTGACGAACTCAACAAGCAGACAGGGTAGCACAACTATATAAACTACAGTGGGTACAAAATGACAGTTTAATTAACAAAAAACACACTCACTTCTGATATCTTGTCTGTTCAACCATATATATTATGTGAGGTGAGGTGACTACAAATACTGATCTCTTTGATGTACACTGTACTAGACTAACGGACGATATGACGACTTTTCCAGCAACTCAAATCACAATACAACAACTCAACAGTCATAAGGGAGAATCTTTTTCAACTCTAACCGCCCCAAAGCCGACACTCATGATAAAAACGTTCATTAGTTCACCTCGGGCTCTGATTTCACAGTTTCTGAATATGACAAAAAATCCTTCCGACCGTTTTCTGAGCTTCCGAGCCACTGAAAACTGAACGAAAACTGAAAAAAATCAACTGAAACATTGAAACCCTTACCTTGTTTTTTCTGAAACTGGAAACCCTTGCCTTGCCTTGCCTTGTTCGACAATGCCCATATAAAGTCCAAAATGTCCATAAATACCTTAGTTTTCTGACATTCTGAATTCAGATTTAAATGTTTAATTCTTATGCTAAGTATTGGGCAAAATTTGTAGAATAACCCGAATTTCATAATTATTATTAAGTCTAATACATAAGGAGACTCTTATCTTTGTCTGTCGGCCACGCATGTAATTGTATGAGGAAGGTGTAGAGGTACACGTAGTCGGGATTATAATCGGGTCCGCCTGACTTTAGAAATTGACCTTTTATGAATTCTTTTAAATTTTAATTTTATAATAGAATGGTTGTATTGAATATTCAATTTAATAACATATACAGGATATTTAGGCTTATTACTCAAAGTAAATCCCTATTGTGGAAACAAATTTGAATGTCAAAAGAGATTTGACAGGCTTTATATTCTTCCTGATAGCTGGTTGTCAAATATGCTTAGAAAATTCATAAGATATTTTAGACTATCAACTATAATAATCCCTGTTGTATTGTCAAGTATGATTAACAAATCCCAAAAATGCATAGTAAAGAAAAAGCAACATTTTGACTTGGCTTGCATTTTAAATTGAATGAATGGTGTTTTTGAACTCTTAATCTTTTCTCAGTCCTTTTCTTTACATGAGGGATTTCTAGTACAATCAACAGTTCTAGTTCATGATGTGATTATCCACCAAAATATTTATAACCTCTAAAGCGGTGAGTTACCAACTTGGTCTTTTGTGAAGAGTTTAAAGGGCTTGGGCATTTGGGCTTGAAATAAAATACCCAAAACGAAGACGCGGCCAGGTATTTGACTAGTCCTGCTAATTTAGTTATTTCCGAAAGCACGTTATTTAGCCGGTGTGTCAAAAGGGTACTAAACTATATTTATTTTAGTTGATATAATAATTAATAATCTTTTATTGCATTTTTAAAATTAAACGGTATTGATTAGAGGCTGTTGAAAATGCGGCCTGTTAAACGAAAAAGAAGTTTCAACGTGTCAGATTCCGAAAAATGGGATTCCCTCAAGAAATATCGGGTAGTAGTAGAAACGGAAACCGACACCTTCGATCTGGAGCATCTGGACATCGAGTTAAACCCATTGGAAGATGTGATAGAAAAATACAGCTTGAACAGATCCACAACATGTCATCCTCTTCAAAATCAACTTGTAATTCAATAATTTACTTTCTTACAGATTAAATGAGACTAAAATATTCTGATACTATTTTATTTACTTACATGAATCGCGTTTTTTTAAGATCCTCAGTTTCCTCTTTCAATTCCTTAATCTCGAGGACATGAAGTCCTGCCGGTCCGTCTGCCGATTGTGGAACGAGGAATTACAATCTCGATTCCGGAAAAAAGCTTTAATTGAACTGAACATGACTTATCCAGAAGTTGGTCGGAGCCCGGAGGAGTGTCTTCGAAATCTTATGAAAAATCAAGAGAGTTTTCCTTGTAATAATCTTCAAGTCTCAGGAATCGACTTTTTCAACTGGGACCTTCGTCAAATATTCCAGCTGTACGGCAAGGGCTTAGAATCTCTTACATTGGATGCTAGTGCCTCGTCATCAGGCTCAGAAATTAAGATGGACCGGAAGCACTTGATGCGTTTTTCGCAACTGTGCCCAAACCTTCAAAGTCTGGACTTGATAGACCTACCCGATGCCGTCATTCAGAAAGGATTTCCCAGACTTATGCTGGCATTGATGAAAAACTCCTTCCCTAATTTGAAGAAATTCTCCTTTCAATTTACGGGATTCTTCTGCCCTTTGGACGCTCAGTTTATCATGGATTTTATGGATTTTGCTCCAAACTTGATTGAGCTTAGTTTTAGCGTTGGAGACGACGACGCTTTAGACGAGATCATGAGTGCCCTAGAATTGAGGAGTACATTCATGGAGCAGGTTCAAATTTTGAAGTTTGGTCATGATTTTGGGAACACTTTGTTTGAAACACATATTCAAACGTTACTGATTCTCGACCTTAACAATTTAAAGCATTTGGAGATTAATTCCATAGGCTCTGATATTACGGGTCAAACACTCACCTGGCTTTTGGAGAAACTTAGCCCAACGCTAGAAATTTTGAAAATAGGAGATATGGCTAACCCCGTGCAAACTCAGAGGGATGAATTGTATTTACGATTTCCAGATTTGATGGATAAGCTGAAGCATTTAGAAATTAGCGATGTTCATTGCGTCTGGGGCTGGTTAGGATCAATTCGGTTTTTGGAACGACTTCCGAATCTTGAGACTTGCTTCCTCCAAAGATCTAACAACTTTTTGTCCACTATGGATGATAAGCAAAATGAAAAATTCGGAAGAAATTTATTTCCAGGAGGTTCTAAAATGAAGGGATTTCGTCATGACCGCTTGGAAGATTTGATGCTTCCAAAAGATCTATGGTGTATTGATTTTGTAAGTAGTCTGAAAGATTACTTCCCAGCCCTCCGACGTCTATCGCTGGACATGAATAGACATGAGATGCTTCCAGGAGTTATTGAGACACTTAAAGATTCTAGCATTGAAGAACTTTTTCTAAAAGTTATTCCTGTCACGCCAGAGTTCGATGCAGCCCTTACTGGGATCCCTGCTGCAGATTGTCAGAAAATGGCCAAAGAGCGGACGTATTGGCCAGTTGATCCTGCTAACAGTTTGAAAGTATGGAGCTCTTTTGCCGATTGGAAATGTAAGTTCTGTATACGGTTGTAAATATTTGTTTGTATTTAGTTAAATTTTTTAAAATGTTTTTTTGAAAATTGATATGAAGGCTTGAGAAAGTTGTCAATCATTAGCAAAACGGCTGACTACCACCCTTTGACAGGGGTAGCCGTTTTTTACGGATTTGCTTTAGCTGGAAATATTACGAGTCTCAAGCTGGAGAATTTTGAGGTTTTAATGCAAGCTAAGCTATTAACCTAACCATTTTTCAAACAGTCAACTTAAATTAAAAATTTACTTAATAGATGAGGGATGTTTTTGTTTTGGAATTGCTGAATAAGATGCCCCTTTCGACTCTAAAACTTATCGGGTGCAATGTTATTCCAAGCGTTTGGGGTGGAGCTAATGGTATCCAGGATAGAATTAAGATTGTTTTTCCTACGGTGGATTTTTGTATCGACCCTTCAACCCCGGCTCATTCACAGGTTCATGACCATCATGACGATGCTCGCTAATTATTTAATAATATGGGAATGTAATAGTTTTTCAATAATTGTTCAACTTCCAGGTTTGAGTTAACTTTATACACAATGAATACATTAGATTTGACTAAGAATAGAAGTTTGGAATTCAAAATGAAATATTTTCTGCGAAAAAGAATTAGCTATTTGGGCTGAACATGATGTATAGTCAATTATTTCTGAAGTTTAAAACTTTGTCCCGTCCGTATGGTATCATGTTATTGGTAATTACCAAATTGGAATACTGAAACTGTAATTTAATACCTTGAAATAAGATGGGGCATTTGTTGTTTACATGTTTATTGGCACTCAGTATAATTCTTGGTGTCTGCGACAATATCTTCATTTCCCATAGCTAGCCAAAATGATAGCCATAAAAAAATTCCAAACGAAGACACTATATGGAAAATTAAGAGTATTTATTAACAGACAGTTTATACAATCCCCTTTGGAAACCTAATGCCGAGTAAACATTTTTTAAAGACTAGATTATGAAACCTGATTGAGCTTAGAATTTGTGCATATGATATTCGGTTCAAGCATAACAGAAACATTACTCTACGTGAACTTTGAACGAGTCGATAAGATATTTTTACCCGACGTCTCTCAAACTGAAATAAAAATGAATGTTTAACATACCAACAGCCAAGAGCTTCCGTTAAAATGGTGTTATTTTTTGTTTGTGCACCGAAATTGAGGAGAAAGGTTAAAGAGTGAAGATCAATTATAAATTTCAAACCTGTCATTTATCCGTTGAGTACTGATTAGGTAACAATTGGACTAGGCAGGCAGAATCAGCAAATTTAAAGTCTCTAACGAATAAACTAGTTCATGTATTCATATAAATTCAAAATGTAAACTTCCGTATTCATTACGAATTTTCATAATGACACCAGCAAGTAGCATGCAAGTCTACAATTTTTTATCAGACGAATAGTACCAAATTGGTCATTTTGGTTGGTAAATAGATTTGTATCGATTAGATTTTATTTGTCTGGAAACCTTCTGTTCGTTATAAGAGTTGACGAAGTCCAGGAATGAAAGTCTTCCTCCGAGGACTTTAGCCAATGTATCATCAAATTTTCTCCATGAAAATGCTGATCCAGACTATTGCAGTAAAAATTCCAACCCCGCGACCCTGGCGTACCCGGGTGATATTGGTAATTACGCGATTTTATCAACAGCAAAAAAAATTCCAGAGCTCGAGAAGACCATTGCTGGTCTTCAAGAAACTATGTTCCAGCCATGAGAATATTGTATTCTAAATGTTAGAAGACCTTAAACTTGAAATTTTAACAATAAAAAACCTTGATTCGCTTTGCTCATGGGATGCGGATGACATTTCAAAGAATTGAAGGCCAAGTATATTTAGCTCTTTGGCATGAAGAGAAAAATCTGGATCTGAAAAACCGAATGAAAAGGGTACCGGTTCAAATTAATATTTTTTATTCGTCGTTATTATAACGAACTTTAGGTAAATTATATTTAATCTATTTCAGAGGCAAAAAGAGTGATAAGGGTTTGTAAAATAACTGAGAACTGAGATTTCCTGAGGTTCATAGTTTGGAGTGGGGAGGGCCGGGGGGGGGGGTATAGATGATGGTCAGTTGAAATTCTAACTTTTTAATCAATTTAATTATATAAAAGTTGAAAAGGTGGATGAAGTACAATTGACTAATTACTTTTTTTGTAATTTCAGCTTGGCCAAAACGTGCAGAGTCGTCCCTAGCAGAAAAGGTTTCTACTTTTGATAATGAAATGATTAATTTTCATGCAGCAATTTGTATCAACAACCATCCATTTCAGCATCCAGCTAATTCATTACTATCGATTATCTATCATATCGATTAAATGTTTTATTTATGGAAAAAGCTTTCCTAATAACTTGATCACTGCAGTAGCTCGCGATTTAAGTACTGCATTCTCTTGATAATGGGACTAAGAAATATAAATTTGAATTCGAAATGTTGTAAAGCAATTTTGAAAATGCGGCTGTTTTTTTAAAAATATTCAACTCAAATAAAGTTCAAAAGAGAGATTCAAAAAGTGCTACAAGCATTCAGAAGTGTGAACAATTTGGCACTGACTAGTGTGTGTGACTTGATGACTTGTGACTTGTGGTGTGACTTTTTTCCTTGGATCAACCACGAAAATCCAAACTCACCTGTAAACTAAGTAGTAGTCAGTAGATCTAAATTTGGGTCAGCAAGGTCATACATCAGTGGCTTTTGCGAAATTACAAGAGCTAATCAAACCTATAGAATCATTTGGTTTTGCTGAATTCTATTTTATTTTGCTGTTAAATTACAACAACAAATTCAAGTTACGTTATTTTTAACTCGATCAATCATCCTAATCAAAATATTGTATATTTCAAATCAAATTATTCAAGAGATCCAAAAAATTAAAGATTGACAACCTTCGCCGTGGGCATGTCAACTTGTTGAGAGTTTGAGGATTTAAAAAGGTTAGTTCCCCGAGATACGAATTTCGAATTTGTTTGCCACTTTTTTACTCGTCAAACAAGTTTATACCATTTTCAAACGATTTTCGCAAGCCTAAGGTTTACGGCCTTGGATTTTCAAAAAGAGCGTCAACGGAGTAATGAACGGTATTTAAAAAAATTATTAGAAATATGTAATTTTAAATTAGCCATTTACAACCGTATTTATTATTGACAGGTGTCAACGAAAAGATGGAACGAATAAAGAACAAATTATGGCGACGGGGGTCAAACTCACAATCACAAACCGTTGCGGATATGGACACTTCATCCTCTTCTTCCAGAACTAATCCTGAAGACTGCTATTTAAATCTCAGCCCTAGTTGTCCTTCCATATCATCCTTAGCAGGAGATGAGCAAGGATCTGCATCCTCGTTCCAGAACTCTCTGTCTCAACCCGGTGCTGACCCTTTGACACAGCAGATATCTCTCCTCACAGCGCAGAACAAAAGCCTTGAAGAAGCCGTCCAAAATCTAACTGTTCAGTTAAGCTCCTTGCAAGAATCTCAATTATCTTTGATCTCAAAAAGTGAAGACTTGAACCAGTCTTTGGAGTTGGAACGGAAACGCTTTTTGTGGCAGAAAATCTTTTACGAAAAGAAGATTCTGGACATAGCCCTTGGGAAAGCATCTTATAGCAACGGCACTTCCGCTCTTGATGGGAAGACATTGCTTGAGTCGATTTCAAACTGCTTCTACCAAGAAACGATCATGGAGCTCGTGGCAGAGCAAGAGAATAAGGATTCTCAGATTGCGGAGATCAAATCTACATTTGAAGAAGAGATGAAGCGTTTGACTCAAAGGCATGAAACTGATATCTTTGACCTTGTCGAAGCCAATCATGAACAAGTAAAGCTCCTTGTTGAAAATCATGAAGAGCTTATCAAAGACTTGCTGACGGGGTGCGAGGGGCTGTTTGACGAGATGAAATTGGAGTATTTGAGAGATTCTGAGGAGAACACGGAATTAAAAACTAAATCAGGGATGAAGATTTGGGATCAGTTTATGGGTGAGATTAATTTTCTTTAAATAATTATTTAGCAGTATTTAACAGTACAGATATATTAATGAATATAGAACCTAAAATATATCTCTGTGTTTGTTTCTCTTAGGATTGTCCTCGGAGAAGAAAGGAGTAATTGTTACTGGAATATGTATTATTACAATTGCTACTGCTGGTTGGGCCAGTTGGGGATTCATAATTTGGGGTAAGTAAACCGAAAAAAAATTTCATTTATTATAGATGGGGAAAGTCGGAACTCTGACACCAACATTTATTTTGACTTTGCCTTATCAGTGTGGCCAAGACTACTAATTTTCGCCGAAGGTGTGGCTACAAATCCCCAAATCCTTACTCGGTGGCTGTCATTCCTCATCGCGTTCCTGAATTCAACTCAGTTTCAAATGTTTATCAAGACATGGGAAGAAGGTCAACCTCTGGCGACTTGTCTAAAAACATTTCTCAACACAGATCTTCTCTCATCTGCTCTTCAAATGGCACCAAATCTCTTCGCCCAGTTAAAGAAAAGATCCTCGAGTGGTAACTTTCATCTTGAGAGGGCCTAGTCCACCCCCTCTTCTCATTCATCGAAAGCTGTGATGAATTTCAGCAATTAAAGAATCCCGTGTCATATGCGGTACCAAAATATTAGTACCTCGCAAAGCCTTAGTGTTCACCGCACGTTCGTGTACATTATATTTTGCGTATACTCAAATGCAACTAGTTAATAATGACGTTATGTAAAGCATGTTACCTTATACATAATATATATCTATAGACAATTGTAGTTGTGTATTTGATATTCATCTACTCAATACAGCATCGAAGTGACTGGTGAAAAAATTATAAGCATTTCTAGAAGCCAATTTATAAAATCAATAAATACGATTGCCTTGAGTTTCGGCTAAATTCTCACGATTTTTTTTACCTTGCATGCTTAAGCATACCCACAAGAAGGCTATCGAGTATCGACTATCAATCTAAGAATCTTTAACTCCTTATCCACCTCTACGGTTAAACAGAAGCAAAGGATGAAATTTATTTTCAGAAGGGATTCATAATCCTAGTCCCTAAATATGTAATTCCAATGTCATTATTTACATAATCCAACACGGTTTCTCATCTCATTAAAACCAAAAGTAATCAAAATCTATCAAAACAGCTAGAGTTGTCAATCAGCCTTTCCCCCTCAGTCGTTATACCGTTTACTATAAAATAGCCCTAAGAATTGAACGAATGTGATTGATATTGCCAAACGAATGTCAGTTATTACTTGTTAGAGATCATAAATGATGAAGTTATTCCAAATCGTGATCTCAACTGCCATGTTCAATCGTTGAATGTCAGTCAGTCCGTTGAATTACGCAACTCATTACATCCTGAATACTGACACATCGGGACAGTGGAGATTTTTTCTTCCTTCATCGATTGATTCGATTTACGTATTAAAATTTAAATGCTCAAGTTTATCTATCAGTTTCACTCTTGGTAAAGTGTCTATAAAAACCACAAGTTTAATAGCAGCTCCTAGTGTTAGTTCCAAAAGAAAATATCTATATATCTTAAATTATATCTTAGCATACATAACTGCCCTAGATCCTCAACAGGAAACAGGCAATGCATCAAGTTTTATGCATGCGGATAAAGTATAGTATTGTGAAATAACCTATGGAAGTCTCTCTTCAATCAGCTTTTCAATCTGAAGTGCCTTCTGAACTTCAATCTGAACGAATTCCCTCAGAGGTTCTTCCAATGAATCTACGATTTGTTTCCTAAGAAGATTTGGCAAGATATTGAATACAGCTTCGATTACATAATCCGCAGTTCCAATCCCATCGGACTGAACGGCAATGTTCCCGATTTCCAGGTCAATTAGCTCGATGATCGTTGGCTTGTTGAGATTTGCAGGTTGGCCAATTTTGACCAAGGCTGTTATGTATTCAATTGAGAATTCCAAGGTTCCTTCCTTAGTTAACCAGCCTCTCATTAGTCCACATCGCCATGTACTTTTCCCTAAGTTTATTGACAAGTGAAACTGTTGAAAGTTAATTATTTACATATCTGCATGAGAGGTTCAAAATTTTAAATACCTTTCAAATTCTCAGCTCCAAGATGAAGGGTAATTCTAATAATGTTTTCCTCGAATTGTAAAAGCAATGCTCCAGTTCGATGAATTGAAGCCAGCCCTTCGAGAACTCCATCGGTAAGTTCAAAAGTCGCCCAGGATGTGTATTGGTAATCAGGCAAAGGAAATGGATCCAATTCCTTCTCTTTCATGTAAACCCTATTTAATCAGTATTTAAAATAATTATTCTCCAAGCCTGCATGCATTCTAACTGTTTAGTTTTAAAGAGTTTATTTGACCCCTGACCTAGCGGAGGCAAGGAACATGTCAACAGGGTTGATAGAATTAGGAAATTGTTGAGGAACACTTCTCGCTTGTCGGTTTAGCTCCCCTCGAACTTTGCCTTCAACCTCTTGTAGAATCATAGGCTTGATACTGTCAAATAAGAACCCCCCGACAGAATTTACCATTCCCTATAGATTGGAAAATTAAGCCTGCACGTTTAGGTTAGTCTAAAACACATATATGGAAATCCGAATCTATTGTTTCTGAATTCGATTGCAAGCCGACCTGAAAAATCGATCCAAAAAAGCCCAGATTTTCGAAGTTCATCTTAATATCCCCAAACTTAACATCCATATTGACCTCTTTGACTTGCAGAATTCCTTCGTCATCCACAACAAATCCAACCTCGGCTTCAGCAAAAACTTTTATGATATTCACACTAAAGTTTCCTTTGGATCTTGTAAACCAAGCTGACATCTGATACTGTCCCAGTACTAAGAGGTCATCGATTGACAATCCTACTCCAATCTGAAATATCATACCAAATCAGCCCATAATTGGCTCATAACTTGGTCACTTCAAAAATATTTAGAATACGAAATCAAACGGCCACTGACCCCACTGTCTAGGCTTGGCTCAAGGGTTCGATTATCCTTCAAATGTTTAGATTTTGAAGGTCAGAGGGTTTCAAGGGATTGAAATTGATCGAGTAATGTATATATATAGCTTTTAGTCAAACATACCTTTAAATCGGACAGTGTCACTCGGACATACTCTAAACGGAACTTGCTCAAGCCATGTAAAAGTATGTTTTCGAATTTCATCTTCGTCCCTGAGAATGTTTGATCAAGATTTGGTACACTCATCGGATCCTGGATAAGATTGCCCATCGCGCTAGGTAGCCCCACTGGATCATCTTGCTTGAAATGCTTTATGATCGCTCGAACCCTTTGAGCCATCTGTTCATCCAATTTAAATTCTGGGGGTCCTTCACCCTCACCTCCGAAATTAAAAATAACATCTTCGGAACCTATTTTTGAAAATCAAAAATTACCCGTCATGTTTAAAAGTTTGATCGGTTAATTTAGCTACATATTTTTCAAACCTGTGCAGGGGACAATTTGCAAAGCTGCTACAACTAATATCGCCCCAATGCTGAACCAACTCATAACAGTTTTTAACTAGTAGAATTACTTCAGAAATTGATAAAACTAAACAAAAGTTTAAGAAGATGCCCTTGATCTAATTTGATTTTATAATTTGAACAAGAAATACGTAATACATTATACAGGAAATGTTATACATACAAAATGAGTAGTCGATAATATCCTCTGTTCTAACAGTTAATGCTTAATGCATATGCGTAGGTTAGCCTGTGGAGTGTTGTATGTCAAAGGTCAATATTTATCATTCATACCAAGATTGAGGAAAAGGGAGCATCCCAGCATAAATAATCAGCTACAAATCGTACGCTCGATAATTTTATCAACAATTTTATTTTCTAAATAGTAAATCATACAACTGACTTATTGTGCTCATCAGCATCCTCTTAATTTTCTTCTATGCAAGATTTTTCTATAAAAAAAATAGGAAAAATTTCACTTGTCAGTCGGAAATTAAAAAAAGGATGACGAAATTTGAAAGATATTTTTTGTAGTTGGTAAAGTCTGTTGAAGCTATCAGTTATTAGGATTCAGAGTTAAGTCATTTTAATCATTCATCAGACCTCTTTTAGCATCTTCACAGTCTCAATCTGAAATAATAATTTTGAAAGACTCATCACGTCAAAATCTTATTAATTTGACAGTGATAACACCTGACAGCTTTTTGATTACTTATTTTACTCCCTCGCTCGGAGAGCCGGAGCTTTTTATTAATTTCCAATTGAAAATGATTTCTTTTAATATCCGCCAGGTCATTATACTCATCTTCTTTAGAGCTACAACCTTAGTTCCATTCCCCCCTTAGAGATGAATCTCATAAGAATTCAGTTCAAAAGCCATTGAACATGATGCAAATTCTAAACACACCCAAACTGTATTAATTTAAATCTAAAAGAACTTTGGAATTGTTGTCTTATTTGCTATCTTCCCAGAGCAGTTATTTATAGGAAGGATATCACTTTTTGTTAAAAATTTAGCATTTACCTAGAATAAATAGGTCTTTAAAACAACAGCACCTTCGTGTAATCTGTTAACATTGCACCTGTAAAAAAAAATTAAATTTTAATTGTATTCAACGTCAGAGATGTTCACTCTCGCAATCATATTCGATTTTCTACCTGTGTACTTGAGATAATTCTAAATGATAATAAATTAAGTCTCAATTCCAATGCCAAGGTTGGTTGACAAGGAACTGTTCTGTTGACTCTTGAAACGCTTGTCTCTTTGAATGTCTTGAGACGATTATAGGGTGTAGCCTCTTCATCTCATCTTTATATATATTTATCCCAAGTGGTAAAAAACACGTAATCTATTATAAATCTTAAGCTCTTGATACCCATAGGCCAAACCCAAGCCCTACCCTGCATAGAACCTAAAGTGTTCTATACGAGGGTTATTTTCCTGGGAAAATATTTGGAGTGTTTTGCATTTTCATGTGTGATTTTATTGAAAACATTTAATTACACCATTGCAAATGCAGCTGATGAACAATTCTACAAATTAAAGTCTGTAAGAGATAATTTAATATGGGCTTACTTATTTCCTAGTAAGTTTTTGTTTACTACTTAGCCTAAATACATTTCTCTGGATTTGTAAGGTATATGAACATATTTGTATTGTTTATGTTGTCCAATACTTTATTACATTTATGGACTTTATGGAGCACTTCTGTTTTTTGTTTGTACAAGGTATACTTTGTAATTATTTAGTTTATAAAGAGTGTGGGTGGACGCTGCTGACTAGAGATTGATCCACAAAGAGTTACACCATGAGCATATGTCAGCCTGTTTTTATTATTATCAATCATAATGCGAGAATTTTTTATCAAAATGTTACGTTTTTTTCTAGTACTGTGGGCTATGGAAAAGTAAAGGAAAACAATCTAGTATGCGAATAAATGTTAACAATTAGAGCCTAAACTTTGAAATAAACCATCGAAAATCGAGGAGATTTCGGTTCTTTGAGCGCATCATTACATAAATCATCCCGTCAGTATTTTATTCAACTAGATTTAATTTACAACTTACACTTACATGTAAGTGTTTGCTTATAGGAGACGAGAGGAGGTGTTTCTTTATTAATAAAAAATATGGTTGTGTTAGTTTTAGTCAGTTTAAGAATTATAGTATAAACGGCAGTAACTAAATTGATTTTTGGTACGGAAAATATATTGCGAGAAACAAGCACGAAGTCCCAAAAACTATAATCAAACTCGATACTTGCATGTTAAGTATTTTATCTACTAAGATGATAAAAAAATTAAATTAGTCTATGCATACAAGATTGCAAGCTACTGGATGTTCGGCTCCTTCACGGATTACACCCACATTTTAATTACTTTACCATATCTCAATTAGACACACATACACCCAAGTGAAAAGTCGTATGAATCATCTGTTTTAATAACATTTCTCGTCAACGTGCAGTCACTCTATAATATAGTCATAAATTTGTAAAGCTATATCCATTTATTATTACACCAGCAATCAAAGACCCTGCGATATACCTGCACCTGCAAAGCCAATGGGTAAATCAAGAGATTCGGCGGAGAAAAATCCATGGAATTATCCATATCAGAGCTCAACATACATTTCCTTGGGTCATAATTCTCCCAGTTATTGAAGCTCAGAATTTGCATTTAAATTCACACTATCAACCCTTTGCTATAGCATTTTACAGATCCTCAACAAATTTTTGTTTTTAAATAAAGGCTCGAGCAGAAAAGACAATCATATCCCTCCGTTTTTATGAAAATTTATAAATTTGAATTTAAAAAAATCCAACCTACTTGGTATTTTCCAATCGAACCTAAGGCTTCACCACTCCACATCCCAACTGCCCAATCCCTAAAAAAATGAACCATGTAATTTTGCAAAATAAAATACATAATTTACGCAAATTACTATTCAAAAATAATAATAACATGCTATCTACTCCTATATGCTATCTAGCATCATCATCACGTATCAATTAACTACATTTCTACACGATATTAGTATTGCCATTCAGAAATTAATAATTCCTCCCGAGTAATTAATATTTACTCCCTTTAGCCATAGGGGCTTTTGATCTGAAAGTGAGAGAACTGCGAGAAGCTATTTCACTTTCTTTGATTCTTAAGTAGGGCTCAACTTAACAACAAGTCCCTCAATTCTTTATTACACCCTACACCCAAGCACCAACTACCAACAACACTTCAAAAACTGCCCCAGACTTAATTAACTTATTTAGCTCGAGCTTAGCTCAGACTGCTATTAATACGAACCAATTATTAAACTCATGATATTGATACCCACGCATGTTTATGTGCACATTGCTTAAATGTATTGCTGCCATTATTCAAGACAAACAATCCCCATATAGGATGCAGGGAAATTTTATTTAATCGAGCCGTAGAGCTTAAAAATAATTACACACCTCGGCATTTCAATTAAGGTGACATGTATATGCTGGTGCCTCCCTAGTAACTACTAGCAGTGGTGTTATCTTTTTATTATCCTTTTTTTGATATCATCATCCTCACACAACATTTGTATCGTATCCGTATTTGTTCCCCTTTGTCCTTTGTCTTAACTTAAGACCGACGAGTACCAAATCAGAGCATCTCTAGCCAAACCAACTCTCTAAAAAAAAATATAAAGAATAATAAGTTAAAGAAAAATTTAAAGCTACAAATTATTAGACTCCTAAAATTTGTCCCACGTGTTTCTGTTTGGGTAAATGATTTGCACTGATTTTTGATTCTCTATCAATTGTTTTCTTATCGGTAGGGAGTTAGTGGATTAATCATGTCATTTACATATAAGGAATTAAAGGAAGTGTATTAGCTGGAGGGGTTATCAATAAATATTTGTAGCATTTGAACTCACGTCGATAGTGACAAGGTTAAATAGGCGAGATGCATAACTTTTATTTTTTTGCTCATCTTCTCGATTAATACAATTATTTCTTGGTTCCATCCACCCACTCATAGCTTCTTTAAAAAAAAAAGTTTGATGGGCACCCTTAAGTTTTCCAAAACTTTTCGCAGTTCCTTAAATAGTTAGTATAATCAAGCCACCTCGTGGTATCAATGGTATGGTGAGCCATTTAGTATGATGTTAATACAACAGGGAAATAGCTCACCGTTCTAGAGATCAGCCCAAATTTTTTTTGTCCCATGGACCATAATCCGTGGTCAAGTGAATATGAAACGTTGCACATTTTAATGTCCTTACGTGCATAAATAAAGCACTTATTTACAATTAGCTAACCCACGCAAAAGCCACCAGACCTGTCACTCAAGGTTGAATGATCTAACCTAACCTAAAGCACGAGCTTATGCCATACACCTCTCTCATATTATAATTACACAGATGAAATAGTATCTGACAATTAGGAATTTTTATTTGTACAGATTGACTTAAGTCTTTTGATTAAAAATCTTTGCATGTTCAAGTTCATTTACCAAATAAATAGAAAACACCAATGAAGAACATTCCATTGTAATCCAGTAATAATATGGTCTAAAGGTTCGTTGAAATAGTGACCCTGAATCCTGTTCTGTAGCTAATTCGGCTTAAGAAGTCAGTCAGTTGTCAGTCAGCAGTGAGATTTTTTTTCTTCCGGGAAGAACATTGTTGACTGTCTTACTCTGACTCATGATTATAAAAAGATTTAAATGTTTACAAGAATCTGTATATAGTTTAAATGACAAAGTTTCTTGAGTTTCTGTTGGATTAGAGTAATACTTTTGTAGCTAAAACAATCCATAGTCTCTCGAGTTGTGTTAACCTTTAGTAAACAAGGACTTAATTTATAATTGTTTGATTCAGATGGGTTTTTTTACACCTGATGTAACTATAAGACCAACACCTTCATAATCTGGCTTGACTCATTGCATATAGAGATCACTAAATCAAGGAGTGTCAGGTGTTGTGTGTTATGATAGTAATGTATTGATCATTGAGGCTAAGAGAAATGAAGTCAGCAAGACGCATATAGAAAATATACTTAATTTATTGACATGGAACTCTTGGGGTATGCATCCCTTTTTCAATCACAAGGTCAGTGAAGTAAAACTTGGTAAGCCCGAGTAAATGAAGAATTATGCAATTTCTTGACAAGTTACTTGACAAGTGTTTACTAATACAGAACCTCAAGCCAGATTGGAGAATGAGTAACACAGTCAAGAGTAATCGTACCTGGCCTGGATAGTCATAATCTAATTGAAAACATCGAAAGAGCAGAGATATTTCTCACACGTCCATAATTACCAAGCTTCCAAACTTGTACACTTGTCACATAGATGTGTGTCTATGCCTGTGTGATGTGAAATGTGATACAGATCTATATTTGAGTTCATTAGACAAGAGGAGGCCCATATAAATAAACAAGTTTGGAAATATGATACAATTTGACGAATAACATTTATACGATGAGGTAACTTCAAGTGTGGAAAAAAGTTGAGTAACACTGCGTGTCTTTTAATTCAAAATCCCTAAAGTTCGTTAAGTCTTGGGAGTCTATAAGTTAAAGAGAATCGTAACCTGGGACACTTTAGGGTTTCCCACAAACACGGCAATTCATAATAAGCAAAGTGTTCCTTCCTTGCTCATGTACATCATGTATGATATGAGGATTTTTTGTAATAACTTTTCTCACAAGAATTTGTGCCAAAATCATCACTTTTCTGAGACGGAACCAACCGCACCCATATGAGTCCTAGATATCCTCGTTTACAGAGGGGAAATAGGTAACATTGAAATTGAAAATTGGGCTGATTCTGAAATCTGATTTTTCTCCTTTAATTGTGTGTGTAATTTAATGCAATCACGAAAGTGGGATTTTGACAGAGATCATGACAATTCTTATTAAAGGAGTCCGACAAAAATAGTACATATAAATGCTTATTACTAAATCTAGTAATACAGCAGGAATAAGTTTATATCTTCTCATTCCTTTGATTTCATTGATTACTACATGGCCAAGAAGTGGCTTGGCAAGTGCCTTGTATTTGTAGCTGATACAATTAGTCTATTGAAACCAAAAACCAGTAGCACAGTCCGCAAAATACTAGAATCTAGAGTAATAAAATATATTTAATATAAAGCCAATCCCATCCCACACTTGTTGCAATTTACAACAAGCTAAGTAATCCAATACAATAATGACGTGTCTTATTGTTGCCAGAATGGCTCTTGATTCATCAGTGATTTGTGACTGTTTTGTTCTGTTTTTTTTGTCTTTCAATTTCCTTTCCTTGAGAGTCGTTTGTAGTGGATATTTGAGTCTGTCCGACTGCATGCTACGAATACAAGCTACGTTCACTTTATCACAGCCAATTCCTTGACAAAGTGTCCTAAAGAATGAGATAATAAACCTACAGATATTCATGTATCAGTATTCAGTAATATTCAGTATCATCGTACATAAATATATGGAGCTTTGTTACTTGTTGTATTGCCTATATCGCTGTCGAGTGTATATTTTATAGAGTCTAGTGGCAAAAAGTGCTCTGATTTCTCGCAAGCGTTTTCATAATTTTTTAACCATTCTCCACCAACCCCATATTTAGCTTTAAGTATAAACTACAAAGTCTACAAACTAACCTAGCTTCACCGTATAGCCATCCACGATCCACGAGAGTTATTTAATTTACGATAAAACGTGTGCGAATACTTATGGCCGGGAATTAAAAAGGCAAAGGATGCTGAATTGTACACAAAGTACATCGACAATTCCATTTTCAAATTGGATACAAAGGGATTGGATTTATTACGCTTGTTTGGTGGTATGGAATCCCATGTGGTTATACTACGAGTGTCTCGTGTCTCTAGCTAATATAATCCCTCATACTCTTTAGAGCTCAAGAGATTTAGTAGATCCCAATTTGCGGATACAGACCAAAGCGGTATGATCGGTACATAATTCACGAAAATCCTCAAGAACTATATAAGGGGCTAGTATGAGATAATGGAGAGTCTACTACAGGAATTTGAAAATCTGTCTGAAATCACGCATTATAATTAAGGGCACGTAGCTTCATATAGCTGGCACAATACAAACACCGTCATTCAGTTCAATGCGGTGTCTTATTAGGGACTGGCTATAGATGACGTTATTATACGATTATGATTATAGACCCTCAAATCAAGACTTGAAGGCTTCGTAGTTGTTGCTTGTCCCAAGTCGTACAATAACCAATGCGAAATATGAACCTAGCAATTTGCTACATTTATGTTCTGGCACTCTCTGAACTAAAAGGGTGGGGTAGCCTACACAGAACAGAATGCAGAATCATTCATATTTCATATCACGTCATCCTGTATCAGATTGACATTCTTGAGTTTTTGATTCTCATCGTTTTCAAATCAGAAATTATTACTGCAACTAAACTACAAGTTACATTAAAGCTAATTGACGTTACTGTATCCTTCACTAGGTTTAAGAGGATGTAAATTAACTTAGAAGTTGAGAGAGACTTGCGGATGATGGGGCATAATCTTTTGATCTTACAGGGAGAAAAGTTGAGGAATTCGTTCCAGCCTGGAATTTGGATTAATTGATATAAAAAATAGGCGTGGGTGAAGTGTTGTGATTTTCTTGCTTGTGTGGGTGTTAAGATCATGTAGGGTTTCAAACCATTATGTGTAGTTTACTCTCACTATTTCCCTATTGGATGATGCTCTGCTGAAAACATAAGTTATGTTTTATTTATGTTCCTATTATATGCGTAAAATCCAAAGACATAGTTGTGATAAAAATGCCGTTAAAAAGTATGCGTCTGTATCCTGTAATTTTTTTTTTAAATACCTCGCTTTACCCCCTGAGGATTGTGATAAGATAAGATAATTTGCATTAATATTAATTCCATCTAATCAACACTATAATAGAATGGCCAAGCTGTATCCGAAAGGCAAAGTCACAGACAGAGTGGTACAGTTGGACTCTGGTCTAGAGACTTGAGGTGTATTGGAAGCTATAGCTTTTGTAAAGGATGTGTTGTTACAAACTGAGCTGAAAGGGAAAACCTGCGTTGCTTTACTTGTATCGTTATTATTATTTTTATTATGATTACTATAGGGCGAGAGGCGACCAGGTCCATTATGGCTCATTGCAGGTGGTTTTGTAAAATTGTAAATTGCACTGCTCTTTTAGGGCTCTACAAGTATTACAAGTTACAATTACAACCAAGATCTGACAGTCAGTCGCCTTTGGCTCATTCACAATCAGTGAGTGTCTTGGGAATATTCAGTACACAAACAGAGCACAGAGAACATGGCTCTATCCATAAGAATAAAGTATATCCGAACAAGGATTTTAAGGAGGGCGATCCCTTGATTTTTCATCAGGTTGTCTAACCCAAGTTAGTAAAAAAAAATTAAACCCCATAACACAGAGATTGTCTTGAAGATCTTTTAGGGAAGAGATATATTACTTACTAACTAACCAACAGCGTCCAGGACTTAAAGAGGCGATCCCATTATTAATTACTAATGTGCTGGATATTTTTTGTAAATCTCCAAATTCGTTTAGTAGGAGGAGGATGACTCTTCCGGATACCTCAGGTTACGTATGAGTCGTACAAGTTACAGGAGTTGGAAAAGGTACAAGTCATATATGTTCTAAGCTCTTAAGATATAGGTCGACCTTCCTAAGAGTCATAAAAGAAATAGGAGGAATCCTCATCCTGTAATGTATTAGAATATAATATCATCATCTCTTGTATAATCCATAGGCAGTTGGGCTGGTAATGGTGACCACGGTTATTGCAACTTTAAAGTGTACTCTAACTACCTTTAGCCTCATCAGTGCACATGGTGAACTCAACTGGTTCACACACTTTTGAACAAAAGTTCCTTCGTTTTGTCTGAATATAAATATAAAAATATTGGCAATTTATAAAATACATATATAGGACCACTGTATATGTAGTCTTTATTTATTACCAAATACACACACATCTTCCCAGTCCTCTTTCGTTGTTGAGTATTTTAATTATCGGTGCTTCTTTATCATCCCCAATATTGAGAAATTTTATATATTGTGTATTGCCAACTTTGTTTTTTCTTGAATTAAAAAAATTGTGGATTAAGTAACTAAAGAACAGAGGAGATTGAGCAATTTGACAAGCAATAGTTTCTATTTGCATTCGAGTTAAGAGTGAAATGTGAGACGCGTGGGAATTCGATGGGAATTTGGAGACCGTGTCATTTTTGGAATTAGAAAAACCAACCCTCTGGAAGGAAGGAAGCTGACGGGTTATTTTGAACAAGCTTTTTCAAGACGTTAAGTCACTCAGCTAAGAAGTCGGAAGAAAATATGGACTGGGTTATGTGCCATAGGATGTGGATTACTTTGTTCGGGGTAAGCTTTTTGGAATTATTGGGTTGATTTTATTATATCCGAGCTACTAAAGTTTTAGATTGAATTGTTTTACATAAGTATCCAGAGAGCAGCGTTTAAGTGCATTAGAATATAAAATTGTCTGACATTCTGAAATTTTGTGACGAAGTTTTCGGGTTCTAAATAAACCTCCACCTTCCAATGTGTTCATTATTAGTTGTCATACAGATGCATGGTATTCTGAAACTCGAACACACAAAAATTAACCGTACCCTGCCTGTCAGCTTATTAAATATACAGAAATCCAGTAAATCATAATAACAAGACAAATTAGTTAAATAATCCTGTAAGATATCGACTTATGTCATGATCATAAAACTAGACGAATCATGTGAGAGAAATCGATGCATAATAGTTAATCACCTCTGGCTGAATCAATCCCCAAGAAGAATCAATCACCTTTAGAAAATGTAGATTCGATTTTTCGTAAGAGTGAATACAAAATTCTCATGGGAGGTACCCACCACACACCTCCAATCCTGTAAAAGACTTGACATGCCTGTGTGCATCAAATTGAGATTACCCTTCAGCGATTTCGTCTTTGTCATCCAATTCTCAGGATACAAATATCTTGATATATGAATGTCTTTATCGTCCACAAAAGGAGCAAAAAATTAGATGCACATTTAGCAGAGTCTATGCAAATTGGATGGGATGTGGATTTCCATGTGAAAAAATATCTTTAAAAAATAGTTCACTACTCTTGCTCTTCTAGCTCGAAAAGATTGACCGATCAGACGTGGTGGTTTTTATTTTTTCCCATGCAACATTACAATTCCCTTTTGTTTGGGTTTTATTTTTGGGGAGTAATGAGTTGATCTCACTTTCAACGGTTTAGAATTCCACATGAGGAGGAAAATGTAAAAAAAATGAAGGATATTTATTTGACAAGTTTTTCAGTGCATTTTTTCCGTAGCTTTTGTTCATTTTTTTGTAACTAATTGTATTAACATCAACGGGTACTAGTTTAGAAAATGGACCCGTACAATCCAAATTTGCTTATTTCTCCAATTTCAATCATATGCAGCATACAATTACTTAATTCAAATGGAAGATTTATGTTACTAACTACGATATGATCCCCTAATCCAAAATGGCCCTTCAAGAATCGAAATAAGGGCTGTTAATTTTGGCTGATTTTCCACCAGGATTTAAAATGAAATGTAAATGCAAATTGAAGAACAATTTAATCAATCAACTGATTAGATCATGCTCTCGTAACAAATGCAAGAAAAAATAAAGAAACAAGGAACATTCCTATTGTAAATTACAAACTTTGAAGTCCATTTATGAAGCCGGACCACAGATACTTGGTGACATAGGGTACTGGCACATTCTGCCAATCCCAATGCATTTTATTCAACCTCAATAATAAGTATCTCTAACATGCAATTAGTAATCCTCCACATCACTCACTGAGCCTTTACACTTGTAGTTAGTAGTGCCAAGTGTGACGGAATCAAAACTCCAAAGGATTTGTATTTACAACTTAGTTGCAAGTAAAATTAATTGAGCTAAGGCCATGCAATGGAATTTAATGGAATTGGAGTGAATTATTGGCAATTTTTCATTAGTTTCTTAACGAAAAAATACAACAATTGTATAAAGAAAATATTTAACTCACTTTTGTCACACTTGCAATTAAATACTAGCTACGAGAACTACCTTGATGCTGTTACGATAACATGGGATTAATCGTTAGGAATTTAAGAAATTAGGATACCTTTGGCTTGCGTGATTTAGTTTCCAACCTTCGAGCATGAGGACATCCTTGTAACGATTAAAACTGTAACAATGCAAAGGTTTGGGAAGAGGATTACTGAATGTAACTTTGAGAATTTTTTTTCACCTGACTTTGCATTGTTTATAACCACTAAGCATGAGTTTGAAGTATAATTTTTGTGGCTGAAAATTAACGAAGGTGACAGTGACAATTAAAAACGTAAGTAGTGGAAGGCGTGAGGGGTTAACGTGTCGTATTTGTTATCATGTCTTGGAATTGCAAGTTAGATAATCAAAAGATTAAATAAATTTACTCACCATTCATAACGCTAATTAGAACACACAGTGAGGTTCATCCTGATGGTCAGTGTCAGATCTTAATCTGGATTCAGTTAGTTAATCCCAATCTTAGTCTTTAAACTAGGTTAGGCCTTTAGAGATAAGCTCAGAAGCTGTTTAGGTTCGTAGAGGGCCATTAACTGCGACCATTTCATGCTTATAATTTATGCTCAATGTATTTAAAGGAATGAACAATCAAGGCTGCGCGTTTTGTTTTACAAATTACGAGAATCGTACCGAGAGTATTCCCATATTCTAGCGGTATATAAAGTACAAAATTATCACGAGAGTAATAACGATTAAATATGCAAAAAAAATGCACACAATTCATTTACAAACTGCAAAAATAAGACTTGTTTTCATTGAAGAAGTAATTTGAGGAGACAGTTAGGCAGCAAGGCTTGTTAAGCCTTACGGAAAATACTAAATGGGACGAGAAAAGACGGTAATTTGTACATAATTCTATGAGTTCCTATAGACAATAACAATAATAGAATAAATAGGCGTGATTTTGGAGGTAATTTGACATGGAATGATGTTGGACTTGGATATTGGATTTGGAAGCTGAACATGATGAACACGTTAGATTAATAAGATTGTGTTGAGTCTACCTTGGAGATGGAGAAAAAAATACAACACGTCCACGTCTAAATGTCATTTACATTCTGATTTGCAACAATTTGCATTGTTTTTATATTGTGCTGAAATTGTTACGAGAATCTTCCTTTTTGTTCTCGCTCTTTGATGCTATCTTCGTCGAGCTGATCTTATCGGCTGCTTAAAAGGTTTTTTTTGGATTATCAACTCACAGTTGGTGGACTGGCAATTCTTACAGACCTGTCCTTTTGAGCCTGATGTCTTGTTACGTGTATGTAGTCTAGCGACTTTGATTCTTTGTCATGTCGTTTACCTTCTAGTTGTTGCACCTTTTTCGTGATTGCGAAATTGGAATCTGCAGCAGCTAGTTCTTTACGTATTGATGGACATTGTGTATTTATGGAACACACACGTCTAGAATATTTTGTGTCACCTTTAGGTGTGTTTACAATCTTGTGATTAAATTTATCTGACCACACTCCTTCATACCTAATTCGTTTACAATTCCGTGAAAGGCTTAAGAGAGCCGGCTTTTTTTAAAGTAAGTTCTATACTGGTAGAATTTATTTTGCAATGGAATTTCTGATTTGCAAAATTCTTAATACCCTTAGACTCATCCGTGAGTAGATTTATGTGTTTTAGGCAAGGTATTTCTTGAAGGAGTTTCTTATCCACCACTGGACAAAAGACAAATGGGATTCTGTCATTTAAATAATTATGAAACAACTTTAAAACGTTATGCCATTACTTCCTAAACAAAAACAACGCATGAATTCTCTTCTTATCTCTTGATGGTTTGAGACCAAATCTAAGTTAATCTAACCCACATAAGTGTTATTTATAAGTCGATCTTGCATTTCCAAAACAAACATAATGCAACCACAGCATAATTCTTCCTCTATCAATATTGGATATCCTCTTGCACTTTGCACACATGTAAATCAAAGGCTTGTTAGACGATGTGAAGATTAATTTTTCCACGATATAAACCTCATCGTCAGTTACAACATGGTTACAACAACTAAATGTTATATCGTACACTTACTTACCTGACTCAAGCTCTATTCTCAATCACAACCCCGGCACTCCCAGCCCTAAAAACAAAGAACAAAAAAGGGCAAAAATACTTGTGACTTGGGTTGACACAGGAAACGCTTTCTCACATCCTTATCCTCGTTCAAACTGCTTCAAAAAGACAATACATTTTACAAGCTCTTTAAAAGCTATTGTACAGCACTTGGTATATCACTTAGATCGCTCTTTATCGTATTTTTTATGCATATTCTATTACTCATCCAACATTCATTCATGTATTTCTCGGGATGGACTTGTCCCAGCTCGTAAGTGGAAAGGGAACTCAATTATCGCACATAAAAAAACAGCCATATCTCTTTATAGAGCAATGAAGTTTTAAAAAAATTAAACTAAACGGCTATTCCAATCCATTCTTCCTAGTTCCTATCTTAAAGTTGATGGCTCATCATAGTATAAAGAATAGTGTAAATTATTTCTATACAACAGAGCCCCATCGACCTGTCAGATCATCAGATCAAGAATCAAATCAGGCTGCCCATTTCCCTTAAGGATATAATGACTTGATACTTGAGTGAATTGGTTCTTTAAGCCACGGATAGGGAAGGGAACTTACTGCGTGCACTGTAGTGGCTTATATTTATGGCCAGCATGGAACAATTAAATTGACTCGACTTGACTTAAGTAATCACAAGACCAATTTTTGAATCAAGGAAAGGGAAAGTTTATCATGCGGAACTTGAACATTATATTACAGACATTGGACATTGTTACTCAGAAAATCATACAAAGAAAGGCATCGTCCCCATCTAAGTCCGTAGCTTTATAAATGCCTTGTACTTATTCCTATTTTCCTTCAGATCTGAGAATCTCTTGAGGATGAGATTATCTATAGGATAAATTGTTAAATAATACTCACACAATGCAATGAAGAATAAAGAGCCAATAGGGAATAGTAGAATGGAATAGTGATTTATAATTCAATATAATGGCTAAGCCCCTTTTGACCCGTCTCTCTTTTTACTGATCTCGCCTCTCTGTGATTACCTCAATCTTATTGAGCCAAGTCGGGCCAAGCTCGTGATATTTGGGCTGAGGTATTCCTGGGATAATGAAAAGGAATTATTTACTATTGCTTAATTATATAAATATATGTGAAATGCAGTTCTTAATGGTAATCACTGATCATTTCCGACTCTCATAATTTGAGAATCCGACCCATGAGCTGGTAACAACCAATTCACAGTGTATAACTCATCATTACCATCTACACAATTTTTTGCCTTAACACACGTGACAGCTCTCAATACGCAGAGTTAAAATGCCTTATAACGACTCAACACCCAGCAATTTGTCATGAATTATGGATGTCCACTGTCAATATGGAATGAAGGGTTGCTCTTTTCAAATCATGAAGAGTTAACCCTTGTCACTTGTTAGATTTTTTTGGGATGTTGAATCATCTAAGCAAATCTCTCATGATGACCAAAATATGCCAAGACTTTCCTCATGCTGAAATTACAATTTGAGATATTTTAATGTATTATGGGATACGGGATAGTATGCTAATAAAGTTTAATATACGGTTTCTAAAGCTAAATTTGAAAACGAGCATGTTGTGCTAGAGTTTACAGGAGACAAGCTGTGCTTTTTTAGGGCACGATCAACGTGCAAATTCCTTGAGTGCTTTTCTACTTTTGTGGGAATGGGAGGATCGGATATCCAAAATAAAATGGTTGAATGCGTTTTAAAACGACTTCACGAGATCAAAACATGTCTTGAAGAGGTTGTGACTTGAAATCTTGAAATCCGAATTGCCTTTCTTCAAAGGACTATACACGGCTTTAGGTTTGGATTTTGGATGATCAATCTCAATTCTTGAACAACTCACCTTTTGATTACACCTTTAAAAAACACTTATAACAATAAAATCTATCGATACATCATCACAGGAACATCATTTTATGGAGAGTAACGAAATAACAAAAGTTATCAAAGCTTTAGTACCATTATGAATGTAACGAGGTTAATCGACTCATCAGTCTTTGAGTCTTGGGTCATGAGTTCATGAATCGTGATGGCTGACATGTGACAGGGATGCATTTTCATTTCTTATCTTATTGTTAGATAACAGACCACATAGCATGTCCAACTGTTCACATCCTTAAGTAATTCACAAGTTTAGCGCGGTTCTATATACTTTCGATTTTATTTACGATTAGTGCTTCGAAGATACTACCGTGATATACCTCTGTGGTTTTGAGTACTATCATCATTCAGATGTAGCATTAAAACTTCAAGATTCAAACTGGTTTATTTGACTAAAGCTACAGACTGGCATTTTTATCGATTCGTGATTGATTCGGCTTGGACTCAGCGTCTATAAATTAAAACTACGTCTTCTCAATCCGTGTCCAAATAACATGAACTAATTCAGCTGAACGTGAGGATGTTACCCCTCCAGACCCAAGGAGACGGGGTTGTTGCAAATCGATAAATTTCGCCATTATCTTCAAGCTTGGAATTGTACAAACAAATCATATTCCACTCCTACTGCATGGCAAGAAGCTGCTTTCTTCGAAAACAAATTATGGTTTATTAAAAGCCTGAGGATATTAGATGTAGGTAGATCAAATGGGGTAATAAGTCAACTGAAGTAGCTCATTATCCTCCCTAAATGAGACATACTATCATTAGGAATTATGATCAAATTGACCTCTAAGTATATATTCACGGTAAATAGGTCAGTCCAAATTATTACTGGGACATAAGTGGGTACGAATAAAGCCTTGTATTCTAACATAATTGTAATGCTATTTACCATCCAGTAGATACAGGTTATAGCTATTACAACTAAAGAACATATTTTATTTATAGGTGGTTCTGAAACTGAAAGCATTATTTGTGGCTCTCATTCGAAAGACAATTTTTCCAATGCCAATTATGGTGACCCAGTGTGGACAATGTGACAGGAGTTCAATTCATAATGACTCCCTCAGTCTAACTGGTTTATTCGTGAATATTTTCATAAACGCTGATTTTTTATAGATGTATTTTTTTACACATAAAACGTTTTTTAAGCTAATTTAAGTTATATATTTTCTAAATGTCTTTTCTCTCAACAAGGGTGGTTTCAAATTCCAATGCCTCCTTCTATATAAGAGTTTAAAGAACTTATCTCACACCTTGGAACATCTCAAGGCCTTGAGATTAAACCTCATTATGAATTAGCTTAGGTTTCGTCATGATTTATTAAAGTTTATGAATTAGATTTGATTCCCCTAAAAACAGGACCATTAGCCACTTAATCTGATTTAGGTAATTGCCCATGACTAAACTAAAGATGATCTATGAGTGCATGTAGCGAGTATTTTAGGTAGCTATTATAAATAATTATGGTACACGCAGACGATAAAAAAAACTTTGCTACGATCCTATCGTTGAAAATGTGTTGAAGTGATGCCTCACAAAAGTCAAGATTTTTACTCTTGTCCAGATATTATGAAAATCTATCCCACAGAGTTGACGACAGCAACCCATTTTATTGCACCAGACTAGGCCAATTGAGACTTCCAAATATGGACATTAAAAACATTTTGGGTTATGTAAGGGTTAATTAAATGGGTCATTTCAGCGTAGGCGGAATGAGTCAATGAGTCGACCTTATCGTGATGAACGTTTCTTGTAGCCAAGCTTCCATCAACAATCATAAACAGCCATCCACGCCATATCCAAATACAACTCCAAGAGAGCAAAATCAATCTCATAAAATTTTGTAATTGGAAATCAATAACTTTTCTACAGCTTAATTATCTCTTCTGTAATATATTTTACTGGCTGAGGGGCCTAAAATGATGAGGTGCTTGATGATGTAGGTTTGTAATTAAGTTGAATAGAAAGGTTCAGAGTATCTTTTCAGTTTGTTCAAAAAATAAAATTTCCCCATAGTTATTGTAGGTCCCTTGTGTCTAAAGATAAGTTGCTAGTAAAATTATGTAGTGTTTTAAAGAGGGAATGCGATGCAATAATCTTCCCTTATTTAAGAAGAAGACGGGGAAAGAGGATTTATTTGGGCTCGTTAATCCTCAAAGGAGTCAAGAAACAGAAGGCCAAAGAGGAGTTGTCGTTTTAAAAATGACTAATTCCTACATCATTTAAAAATCCATGATACATATGCTTGTAGTTGTAGTAGTAACTGGGCTTTTGTTATTTATTGCCATTTTGTTACTTTGGGTTGATGGCAAGTGGCCCCCTGAAAATGGCTTGCTTGCGTGTTTCATTTCGTATTGTATGTTGCTGGGATTTCTCAAGTTTGTTCACCCAATTTGGTTCGAAATCAATTTGGATTAGAATAAAGGACAAGGTTCTATCTTCTAAGATTGGGACATCATGTATCGATTTCTTTTTTGCGACTCCTCATTAGTATTCCAACAGCTTCACAAAGCTAAATGTCAATCCGATAGTAACTGGCAAAGGGGATAACAACTTTTTTTTAACTTTAAGAAGGGGTTATCAATAATTATCAAAAGCTGAAGAATATTCTAGCTATTGATTCATTAACTCTTGATATTTCTCCAAGCCCTCGATCGACAAGTCACTTCATAATATCCAAATCCATAACTAATCCATCCATCCTCACAATTCTTTCACTCAAATGTCTCGATCCAAAAATGAATGACTTCTCTCAATAGGATCCCAACACCTGTCTGCTCCTCTCTTAAGATTCCTCACGGAATTGACTAAACAGTTCATTAAATCCCAATTGATTGATTGTTCCGAGGTAGGAGAGTCAAAGCCAAAGCTTCTTAATGCAAACCATAATGCTCAAACGGTTAAGGACGAGGCTCTATAGAAAAGCCATTATCCTTTCATTTATTATCTACAGTTGCCAGTTGCCACTGGCACTGCGGCTTAACCGTTTCAGCTTTATTTAAACATGGAATGACAACATGCCGAGTAATCACAGTCATGTTCTCTTTACGATCAATCAAATCTCCTGTGGCTCATGGCTAATAACTAATGCTTGAACATGTTTTTCTGTAGCAAGCCCTTGGTGGAAATTAGTAAGATGATAAGATCATGATGCGTGGGAGGTCACCCAGGGTCAACTACCTGTGATGCTGACTGTAGGGGGGTGTAAAGCAAATTAGCGCATATTAAATTAGCAAAAAAAATCGAAACTTAACCTCTTGTCTTACTGACAAAAGATAGCAATCTGCACAAAGCATCAATCACTGTTGGACTATTACCTCATTCCCCACTGAATTTCTAGGCATTCTCATCATTTAAATGTTGGCAAGAAACACTTAAGTTGTTTATCTGTTTGTTTGCTCATTTTCAAACAATTCCTTTAATTGATTTTTGAGTTTAGTTTTTATTATCGAATTAATTTAGAGTATGTACATTATATGTACATTCAATAAATGATAATAATGATAATATTAAACTAGAGGTAGATTTCAATAATAATTATAAACCTGTAATGTTAGTGATATATGGTTAAAAAACCAAAATTGAAACTTTGAAACAGATCTATTCAGCAATCAGCATGTCAGCCGTAGTTTGCAATAAAAATTTACTACTGTCCATCATGATTTCCATCATGTCAGAGGTCAATCAATTGATCGCAAGGGGTCAGTGAATGAAGGACTGATTCGAACGGCTGAAATGTCTGCCCATTTCTAACTCTTGATGATTTTTGAATGAGGTTGATGTTGACGGTGAGTAATGGCTGGGGATGACGGTGGTGTTATAGGAAGTAGAATTAATTTCACGAAACAAGTGTCACGAAGGAATTGGATGAATTCCTTTCAACTTGAGATCCTCTGTTGCTCTTCTAACCTAAAGCTAGCTAAAGATTACTAGATTACAATAACAACTTGTTTCATTTTCATTTCCATGCCCTCTTGTTACCGTATGGATGCTAGTGTTTGCTAAATGGTTGAATCTCTTCAGGGTAAGGATGTAATTTATTCACCTCGCCTATCTGACTTGAGTCACCTTTAGTAAGGATTGTAAAAGAGGCACAACAATGTCCGCTATTGTTGCGAGGAGTTAATTAGAAAATCTCCTTTGCTTAGTCTTCTAGAAGATTGAAAACCCATTGTGACATGTTTGAGGTGGTATGGGATAATCTTTTTTTTATGTTATTTTGTATTTCACTTTTTATCATGTAAATGAATAGTTTGAGAATGTAATGGGATGTAAGTAAGGCATGCACATTCCTTTGAGACGTTGTTGACGGCAAAGAAGAACGAACGAAAGGAAGAACCGGCTTTTTTACGCATGAATGACATGATTTGAAGGTGGTCTTCGGATAGATGATGTCCAATCATAATTGTTAGTGCACTTTTTAAGTGCTCGGTAATGTGCATTTATTTAGAGATCTGAACCATTTTTTTGTGATGCAGAAATCATGTAAATGTATTCCGGGTCAGGAAATGGAAATTCATAGCGGGTCAGTTCTAGTTTTTGTTTTATAGCTTTTTGAACTCTAATTATTGCTCATTGGTAGAGTTGTTGTAATATGATACGTTTATAAATTGGAGAAGTTGTAAAAGGTGTTTATAACTATTTTGAACTCTTACATATGTTTACAACTTATGAAATCAAACTTGATTGATCTTTCATATGGGTGTGCCTAACCAGAAAACAGAAATTAAATTAGTTTGCTATTTACTAGTGTTTACGTAGAATACATTGATTTCAATTACGATTGGTACTATGGAACATCAATCCCATTTCTTAAAACTGAGTGAATTATAATTACATGATACCATTGTAGATGTTTCTGCAAAATCCTAAATTAAATTTTTGATAAAAAAGCAAAGGCACTCGCTGAGTTGAAAAATTTTATACCGCTTGAAATATAAGGTCAAAAACGGACTTGGAGAGCAAACTTTAAAAATTTGCCAACACGCATCCCTCTGTAGAATAAATTGTTGTTTATTTTCTGACTGCAGACTGCATCGTGCAAGGAATAGTAGAGAATTGCAGTAATTACGATTTAAGTTTCTCAACTCAGCAAATTGCAGTCGCTGTTTTTGAAATTGTCTTTGTTGTTATTGGCATCTCGAAGCTCAGAAAAGTCCGCTTACAATCAGGACTCTGCCTCACAAAAGTCCCAATTGAACAATTTAAAGTTTTAGAACGAGCCTATGCTTTACCACAAGTACTACGTGTGTGTCGGCAACTACAAAATAATACATAATAAAAATAATCGTTGCTCCATTACCACTATTTTCAATCACAATTCGTGACAATTTCCTCCGATTTTGTTGCAGAAATGTTTATCCCTAATTTTACAAATTGACCATTTGCTTATCGCATCCGTTGTAAAAGTTTCTGCTCTTCCCCATGCACCAGAATGTTTACCAAGATACTTCTTTTATAAATTACTTTCCCTATTACTGCTATTATGTTATCTTTGATACAATTACGGATGGATGCTATCCAATCAACTGCAGTTTCCAAATCTCTTCTTAGGCCTTTTAAAAGATATTAGATAAACTCGACTTGGGAAAAAGAAACTAAAGCAACTATCTTTATCATATCAGACAACCCTCACCACGAGCTTATGAAATTTTCTTCATTAATTACATTATCAGATACCCAAACTATCCCTGTAGCATTAACATTGCATTCACAGCTAAAACTTTTAGTCATATAAAAAAAATCATCTCCTTGTATTTCATAGCCGACTAGCTATATAACATCTTAAATAACGTCTTAAAATGATCAAATTAAAAAATATCATGGGCAAAAGCTTCTTAATTTAAAAAACAAATCATGTGGTATTGTTAAACCTCTGAAATCCAGTTCCTGCCAAAACAATTTCCAATGAATCACCTTAGACATTTAAGACCTTGTGCACCCAGTTACAAGAACAATTATCATTCTTGGCATAAAATTATCTATTAATGACTGAGGTTCTTGGTTGTTCGGAAACTATTAAAAATGTTGAAGCTGTTCAAGGAAACTCTGTGCGTTACTCAGTTAGGGAGGAAGGCAGACATTGTTCCATTAAAAATTTAAATACAAGCAATGCAAACAACGAAACGGAGAGTGAAGTAGCATCTTTGTACGCCCACAGAGAAGCACCTTTAAAATCAGCTAACTCCGTGATGTGAATCATAATTCATAAAGACGACATATATTTCCCATTACTGTGGTTTCCTTGTCAAATTAAACACACCTCTACTGTGGTGAGGACAATTTTAATGTGTAGCGACCATGAATAATGAGATAACATCTCGAGGTCTAAAAATCACTCTTCTCTCATGTCACAGAAATTCGTAATCTTAAGTCGTAATCGCCCTAGCTCCTTCCTAACAGTTTTAACCTAATGCAATTTGGTTAGTAAGGGCAACCCAGATCAGAGGCCAGGGATGTTGAATGTTACAGATACATATAAACATGGACACATAACCAGCATGCCACAAAGAACAATTACCCACGGTTCCAACAACTTTAAACACTTAAGTTCTTGTACAGAAACGTGTTGACGCCCAAGGACGAAGTCTAATTTAAATAAACCCTTTCCTATGCTTGATGATCCTATATGCCCATGTAGAATGAGTATATTATTACGATTATTTTTATTACTGTGTGATTATCAGTGGTTTATTATCTCTTGTGGGAAGGAGGTGAGATGCTTAAGATTCTTTAGGATTTGTTGGTTTTTTGGACTGGTTTCAACATTTCGGAACTTGGGAAGAGCTCTGTAATTATCCCTTCTGAGTCAAGTACTTCCTGTCATTCAGATAAATTATGCTTGTATGCTTCCCTACTAATCATTGTAAAACATCAATTTAAAAGTAGTGGGTTGAACTATTAAAAATATTTATTTTACTGGATATCAGATCCAAATTTTAAATCATGAATTGCACGTAGAGATATAACTAAAGGAGAGGTTGAAGCAACTCTTACCATCAGTTAAGTTAATTAAGGACTTTGATATTGTAAGCTAAACGTTAATTAAAGAGGAATATTTGCTCCTGAATTCGGCTTGACAATTGTTTCTAAATTCTAACCATTTATGCAATCCCTTTAAAACAAATCTGATTAACCAATTTGGAAAGGTAGAAATTAAAAGGAAACAGTTTGCTCACACTCAATTAAAGTGTGAACCAGACGATCTCATGCAGGCATACCCCATAGGAAGAAAATGTATATAGAGATGAAAATGAATTTTTACAAAACGATTTATCAATCTGATTGCAGATATTTACATTCCTCCTTGTGAATGCGGAAGGTGCAATCGCAGGATGGAAGAAGACGCCCACACAATACCACATACAGACAGACGAAGGGAACGAGAGATATTTTCGGTACCAGACATACAATGGTCAGTACCGAAAGGAGCGGCGCCTTGACGATGGCACAGTCATAGGTTCTTACGGCTGGGTCGACCCATCAGGTTACCTTCGTATGACGGACTACATAGCAGATTCCAAGGGCTATCGAGTAGTTAAAGAGCTAATGGAATTCGTAGGAACTAATTCCATCCTGGAAGACCAGGACCAACCCAAGTACTCATCGTCTATGAAACATTCAACCAAAGTCTCAAGGCCTCATGGTCTATTTAAGACTTCGACAAGTACGACCGCGGCCCCGTTGTACGAACCGCCACCTCCACCACCTGTAACAACTCCAAAGCCTCCTCCAGTCTTCATCGTCTACGGACCTACGAGGAAGGCAATTAATTCAGGTTACGGTGTTTTGGAATCGAGGCCATCTTCGTCCCCAAGCAGATTCGGCAATCGTCGACCTTCTATTCAAGAACTTAACAACTCAGGTTATTTTCGGAGAGTACGTATCGTCTTACTAACATAATAACAATATGTTATAGTAGCTGTAGTTGGTTGAGTTGGTGAAATGCTTTGTACATGTACATGCGGGTAGAAATAACATTGTTAACAATATTGCTTTGAAAATGCACCATGATCTAGGGATGAATGATTAAAGATAATTGCTCTACCTAACTATTTTCAGAAGTTCAAGAAGATTTACCGAGTCAGGGTGAAAAAGATGTCTTCCAGAACTACGCCACCCCCTTGAGAAAGAAGGCTTCGGGATTCATTTATAAAATACCCCATCAGTACCACAAAGAAGAAACTGAAAGGGGAGGATCTCGACAAGGAAGCTTTGGGTACGTAGACCCCTTCGGTATTCGAAGGGTTATCCACTACAACGCTGGAAACGCTGGCTTCCAAGCCGTAAGAGACTTCAAATACGTTGGAAGGCAGTACTGATTTTAAGTTAATTTTTTTAACTTGAGAGAGCCAAAGCAATTTCATTTCAATGGGAGCTTAAATTTTTTTTGTAATTTAAATTGTTCTAAGGGATTATTGGCTGAATTGTTTTTCCAGGATTTTAATCGTGGGCAGGTCCTTTCAATCTTTTCAGGTTTATTCGACCAGGAGTATGATTAAGTAGTTGACTATCTGTTTCCTAGTATCTGTCTATTTTAAATTACTCTTCAATTTTTTAACTTAATTAACGTGCTGTATATAACTATGTAATTATGATTAACATCGTGTGCCAAATGTGCGATTGTAAATACTTAAGTAGCCATCGCACGTAGTTATTCCTCATACACATTTGAATTAACTTGACTGCTCTTTACAACTTTATTTTGTGTGATACTACCACTTATGATTTACTTCTTGTACAAGAATGCATGACAGCAGTATTATAAGTATTGTTGTAGCGAGTATAAAAAGCAATAATAAACCAAACCTACCAAGAATGAAGAAACTTGATCTTACAATTAGTTACGTGAAGAAAATAAAGTCTTGCCAAAAAAAGTATTTAACCCGAGCAAATCTTTCTTGAACTTTGATTAAGCCCAATGTGTTTAAAATGAGAAGAAAAAACCTACACCAAGCAGCTATAAAAGGCCCGTTCGTATGTACACAATTCTGATAATATCCCTCAGTCCAAACACCTCT
>JAQFYM010000655.1:0-54326 GCA_034694785.1 Agrenia bidenticulata | reverse complement strand
TTTAGGATAATTACCATTTAGGATAAAAACTTTAGGATAGTGGTATTTAGGATAGTGGTTTTTAGGATATCGACCTAAGTCAGTCAGTCAGTCAGTAAGTTAGCAGGTTTGTGTTTTAAATGGTTCGGAAGCAGGTCCAATCATATTAGTGCGGTATTTAAATTTTGATTATTCATTCGTAGAGAGAATGCTGAGACCATCAGTGTTGAAAAGGGGAGTGCCCAAAAGTGGTTTCGAAATCTGGATGAAGATATTCTTCGTCAATATTCTATTTACTGCCATCATTGCTGCCCTGATTTGGAATTCGTTAGACATGTTTTTCTTATTCTCATTAATCCTCTCATAATTTTTCGAGCACCCTACAGTAGCCCATCGTCGAGGGTGGTTCTTTGAAGCCTCCGACAAAAATTTAATCTATTTAAAAAAAGATCAACACAAGTTGATTACTAAACCCCCCACCAATTACATATTAAATGAAGTGAACTTATATAAATTGTTCGATACTGAAGTTACCGAGTGTAAATACTCTGAAGCAAGCCGCACATTCGCTTCTACTTCTTTGCTCTTCAAATCGAAAATATTAAAGAAAAATTGTTTCACGTTTTGAAAAATAATATTCCTCTGTAGGTTTATTTCTTGACAATTTAATTGTTAACATCCTCTTTCTTGCCCCTCGATTTTCTATTTCAAACCTGACTTTCCGTTTTTTATCCTACGTCGTCGGTAAATTTAATATAATCTTGCACACTTCTTTCAAATATTTGACAGCCACTCTAGCTGACACAAGGGTTGAGCTTCTACTACGGATAACCACTGATACTGACTCAAGATAAGGTTACTCCGTGCTGTTCGAAACTCAGAACTATATCTGAGGAAATGAAGTCAATCGTACACCTGCTTTTCAAGATCTCCTCAGTTTTCAAATGTATTCCATACAAATTGGAAAACAAGGGCAAGGGATTGATTATCATGGAGCCAAATGAAAAAATGAATTAAAGTTGAATTTTAACAAGAACTACAGAAATTACAGAGTTAAGATCAGGTTGGGTTATCTTTTAAATGAAATTTCAAATGAGGACTAACATTTTGTTGCTTTCATAAAATATTCTGTAGAATAAGAATAAAGAATTGAGGTTCACATTGCCATTACTATTGTTGCAATAAATTACCTTCGAATTTCTTTGGAGAAATTTCATTCTGCCCCGTCTGAATTGATGAGATAAATTAATTTGTGTTTGTATTTATGATTCAATAATCTTTTCCAATATAAATTTCTTGATTTCATTTTATAATCAAACGCCTTTCCCTTCTTTGTTCTATTGAAAACGGATATTTTAGTACTACTGTTTCATTATATATTAGACTTGTGCGAGTTTGGTTTTAACATAATATGATTCTTAATTAAATAAAGGATACTTATTGGTGTTCATTATTAAAATATTCTACTAACAGTTTCTCATTTATTTTGTTAAACATTATTAAATAAATATATGAATGGACTCTAGCAATAAATTGGAATCCAATTTTCAAATCGTTTTTAAACCAAGTATTTTGAAAAGTAACAAATGGTTACTTTTTAAATAAGTTATATGCAAGGTATTTGATTGTTTATGGCTAAAAAGCCCATTTGAAACCATTGAACAAATATTATTGAGTTAATGAACCTAAAATTATGATATGTAGTTTTTTTATACAAATTTATACTTTATCAGCACGCACTTTTCTAACGTAGTGCATAGTAAACTACAGTTATATTTTTAATTACATTAAGGTCCCAATGCAACAATGTTGGCAAACTTGGAAGCTTAGAAATTGAGTTTGGCAATAAAAGCCTGTGACGATATTAGAAAATTCGGAAGACATTTGGGCTTTCATCTTTAATTATTATTTTCATTTTGTTACCTTTGGTTGATAAAAAATATCGTGATGCGGTCAACTGTTTAGCTATATACGGATAATACTTATCCAAAATTCATGTAATAAAAAAGTTCCATCTCAGAACACAAAAAATTAATTTGTAAGTTTTAAGCTCTTGCTTGGGTGGAAATGATTACAGTGTATTGGCGATGGAAATCTACCTCCATAGTCCATAGCTAATATAACTTAAATTAGGATATTACATCGTCACAGAGTCTTGTAGAGGTTTTCCTGTATAGTCTTTGAGTTTAAAAGACACAATAACAGTACACCATGCTAGTACTCCGAAACTTATGTAATGTGTTGATTTGGCCACTAAAAATTAAAAACAAAATTTTAAATTTTAACTCTAAAGCGTTTTACAGTTGAAGCACTTATCAAAAAAGGCTTATCAATCTCTTACCTGTTCCAATAAATGCAAACTGAGGAGCCAAGATGCCGCCGATGTTACCGCAAACAGCACATAGCCCAAGACAAGTCGATCTGCTAAAAGTAGGAAAACTCTCCGCAGTGAAGCATGACAAGACTGCAAAACCAGCTGAGATGAAGTACCGAGCAATGAGAGACAGAATATTGATAAGCGATGGGAGATCCTCAGAAACTCCAGAGATGTCCACAATGATAAGTGCCATCAAAAACATGGAGGCTGTAATCACGAAACCAATGAAGGTTTTTTTTCGCCCCAATCTAACAAGACAAAAATTTGAATGAAATTAAATAAAAGTCACTACTGATTTCCAAGTATCAGCCAGTATCAATGATTAGGACCAACCGGTTGTTAAAAAATATCCCTGTAAAACTGCCAGGTAAATCCATGACTCCCATGTAGAACACATTCCAGTAAGGATCACCTGCCAAGTGCTTCATATTGAAGCTGAGGCCATAGTACACCAACTGACTGGTGAACCATGCGAACATCAAGATGAGCAACTGAGCTCGGAATTCTGTAAGTTTAAGAATTTTGAAAGAGTCGATTATCCACAGGGAATTTGAGGAAGTGTCTTTGTTGCTAACGATTGTCTTCTGGATTGCTTTCACCCCCGCAGGATCTATGCAAGGTTTTCTGTTCCATCTGGCAATCTTGTCGAAAACTTCTATCGCTTCGTCTGTTCGTTCCCTACAAAGAAGCCACCTCGGACTCTCTGGAAACCATCTGAAAATGTAGGATTTCCATACAATTTCATGCAGAATTTCCAAAGTGCTTTTGATAGGAAATAAAATAAATTGAATTGTAATGTGTTCCTACGGATATGCGAGAAATGTAAGAAAAGCCGGGAGGGAAGTTGTCCATGTCGCATGTCTCCAATTCGGAAGCTAGATTAAAATTTAGATATTTAAAATATAATTGTTAGCTTGTTAGTCTAAAGTACTTGAGAATTAAAGGATTTAAATAATCATACCTGGTAGGCAATCAAGGCAAGGAGCATTTCACCAACAGACCACAAACTAACACAGCCACAGATTGTTCGGAATGAAGGGGTGAGAAACTCCAATAAATAGCTAATAAAGACGACGTACATTCCTAGAACAAATTTTGAATTAATAATTTTGGTTTCTATTTATATTGCAAAACGTTTTAGTTTGAAATACTAAAATCGCAAGTGCGTACCTCCAACAGCAAATCCAGCTATAAATCTACACGCTGCGAATGAGTACGGGTCAGAGGCCAATCCAGAAGCGAATCCGAATGCCCCCATCAAAAAACACAAACTGAAATGGGCTCTTTTCCTACCGAATCTGTGGATTTAATAGTTCAAGACATCTATCTATTTAGCAATCAAAATCAAATATTGTTAGCCAATGAATTTTTAACTGGATCCGTAACTGTACCGACCTTTCGGAAAATTGAGACGCAGCAATAGAGCCAACCATGCTTCCCAACATTTGTACACTTGTGAATAAATCCGAGACCCAAGCTTGGCTGCCTATGAGATTCCACTGTCAAATATATTCAAGTTGTATTTGTATACCAATTTAAAAAAAAGTTAACTAAATTGGTTTGAATTGTTTTTAATGTTTACTTAGATTTCTACCTCTTGGACAACCGAAGTGAAAGTGCCATGGGGTCGCAAGGTCCCATTGCATATATCTTCAGATATTATCTCTTTCGCAGTGATTATAAAACTGCCACCGTCACTGTTTGACAATTCACAACTAAATGGCACATCACTGGAGCCTGTCAGTATAGGGGACAGGGCTATCATGGCGGCTGAGATCTCTGGAGATATGATTACTATAGCTGCCCATAGTTGGAACCATGAAAACCCACCTGGAAATGCAGGGATGTTATTAAAGTAAGTCCATAAAATATCATAGATGTTAAATTTAAAGTTATGTTGACGAATTTTCTGTACCTATTTTTTCTAATACGTCCTCAACGCTCGGTTGATGCGGACTTGGAGTCTCACTCTCGTCCATTTGATAAAATTTGAAGGAACGATTCACAGTAAACAATTATATGACCTATGGTTTTAATACTTTTAATGTAGAAGTGGCGAAGAATTCTGGACCTCGAGAGCTAATTATTACATTGAAATTTAAAATTAAATTGCTAACAACTGATGCTGCTGAACAGAACACCAAGGAGAGTGTCAACTAGTATAACTATTTAAAACTAAAGCACTATTAGAAATTTAATTAATAATTTATCGAATGTTTATTGTTATTTTACGACCAATTATATTGTATTGGACATTGGCTTGATTTCGAACAATACAGAAATGCGAAGGAGTGATCCTGATTTTAAAAGCCTTGTCAATAACTGCAGTATTGGAGCTTTGCCAAAACACTTTTTCGAGTTCGACGGTATGTTCAGGACTTGACTGAAGAAACGTGTTCCTTGCCCTATCCTAATCTATATTTATCCCTGTAAACGCCTAAATGGTTGTTTTACGGGTTGATAACTCGCACTATAACGAATACCATGCCGAGTTTTTTTTTCAAAGTCAATGTCACAAGTCACAACTGTCTCTAACAAGTTATAAAGTTTCGCAAGTCTTTATAGTTCAATTTTTGCTTATGTAACAAAACAAAAGCGCTTTATTCTAAATTAATTGCCGAACTTTTAATTATGGGAATAATGTCGGATTGAAAAGGAAGCTCCTTTCCCGTGATACGACAAGTGAAAGGATAATGAGGCGACGGGGTTTTGTACAATCACTTCGTGTTTCCTGCTTTTAGACTTGGCTTCTGTACACTGGCGCAACAATGGGTCTTCGTTTTATAAGTGACACTTTTATTTCCAATCTGCTGTGATGCACAGCAAGCTCCGATTATCATAATGACGTATAGACATATCATAACTATAAATTTATAACGATAAAGCTCTTAATTGTTCTTTCTATTCGTCTCTCTGCATTAAAGACGCGTGGAGATATCAATGTGATGATTACGATCAGATCTGATCATGATTTCCAGGATCACGTTCCATGAGTTTGTGATCGGTGCACGTTTCCTAAAGCTTACTCAGGGGAATAACTTATTTTTCTGAGATCTGTTATTTAAAATTGAATGTTTACTGTAGCATGAGAAAAACTGTTGACTGTAGCATGAAAAAAAAACTTTTGACTTATCGAAAGCATTATTTTCCCAAATCATCAATTGTTGTCCACCAGATCCGGCAGTTGCATAAGAAGAGGAAAAACCGAAATCAAATTTTTTATTGTACTAGGTCATGACAAAAAAAATTATGTCCTGCATGTTGAAAGATCGTTTTCAAATAGGAAAGCTTTGTTAGAGCCGGATGTGAGGTGACAGAGATACTATTGAAAAACACTTTAGAGCGTAAGTTATTTAGTATGTCTCGTGCAGTTTTTAAAGGAAACTAGATAAATTATTAAAAGCTTTTGTTAATGATCATGAGCTTGATCTAGATAAGAGATTCCTTTATACTTCATTATTACAGAGATAATTTAAATTCAGCTGTGAGCTTGACCGACCCTGACATTGACTCGTACAGAACATAATGGCCAAGTTTAGTTTATGGTTTTACTAGATAGTAACTTAATTAAGTGCGCTATTTTACTATGCTCTAGTCACGCTTGCAGTTATCGTTGTAGTTATACAATGGGATTTAAATAATCAATAGTATTGATTTAATTTTTTTAATTACGCAGAAAATCAGGTATGATAATTAAAAATTGGGATGCTCAGCCCAAGGTTGAAATAGTTGTTTAATACCACTTCTTAGTGTTGTTAACTGACATTGATCATTGCGTAACATATCAAATCTGAAGCTAATCACAAGTAGCTCAATTCATGCTTCTCAAATAAAATAAATAATAAACCATTACAAAACGGGTATACCAAAGTGTTGTAAAAGGGCATAAAGAGAAGTTGTGAAAGACCATTGAAAAAGGTTGATCCGTTCGTATGTTAGAGCATAAGCAGATTTTGACCTATCCCCCAGGGTCAGGGGGTGGTCCTACAACAAATTGTTTTACACAGTTAAATAGTTAATAATAAAAACTTTAAAATTATGTGCCACACATGGGGGGTTACAATAAAAAAAAGTGGTGACCTTTGACATTAGTCGCCTTTATCTTTGGCCTACAGGGTCCTCCGCCTGAAGGTCCGATATCATTTCCCGAAAACAGAATTGAAAAATCTTGAATGGCTCGTGAGATATCGCACGGACAGACAGACGGACGGACGGACAGACGGCATTGCCATTCGCATAAAGTGTTTTTACAACACTTAATAAAATCAACCATATTATTTTTCTCCTGCACCGTTCCCTAGGATATGCATACAGAAATAAGCAATCCGTAGGAATAAAATTGATCCTATACTGCACACATGCACACGGCTTTTCTTAATAAGAATTACAGATTTCGAAATGTCATCATTTTCAGGATTGCCGAACCTTCGAAATCTGTTCCCATTGAATCAGAGTAATTATGGGACTGTGCCTTTATCAAACAGTTCGAAGGTAATTGGATTTACAGATACAGCCCTCCCTCGGGATTATGAAGGTAGTGAGCAATCCCAACAACATCATTGGTCATCCGGGTACTCGAGGGTAAACTTTGTGCCTTAACCTGCAAACCTGTAAGAGGTTGTAGGTTCATCGATGAACAATGTAATGGATCCAACTGTAATCTAATGCTGTCTATAATGTTTACAGATTCTCACGCAGAAAAAATCTTATAATTGGACAGTTGAAAACATACTGAGTTTCCGTCCAGAGATAACAACGAGCGAGCATCCAGCTCCAGAATCATTTGTTGATATCAAGTCCCCTTCATTCTCGGTACCTGGAAAGCGTACAAGTAAATGGTAAACAAGATTCATTTGACGGTTTGACGATTAATATTAAAAACTATTGAAAGTTTTAATGTAACTGTGAATGTGTTTCAACTTTCAAGGCATATGTATATGAGGTTCGGGGGTCAAGCTGGTACAAGTCGAGCTGCATCCCATGCCTCAATCTGGTTGGTTTTAGAAAAGCCTTCAGAAGCTGTTAAGGCGAATTTCGAAATCAAGGTTCTCAATGAACAAGGGCAAGTTGTCAAAGTTCATCGTAAGTTATTGATTACACCTCTGGCTTATCAATTATTTCAATTTTTACTTATATATTAAACTTTTGCTGATTAGGAAGTGGATTCAGATATTTTGATGCTACCGATTCCAAGAGCAACCCATGGGGGTTCGATGATTTCATTCATTATTTAGAGTTCCACAATTTAGAGAGCAGCATCTTTGAAAGAAATAAACTCCGGATTCAATTGGACCTTCGACTGTTCTTGGGGACAGTGAATCTTCCATTTCCTCAAAAACGGATACAAGATGCTATCCAAAGATTCCACGTTGGTGCTGGAGATTTGGAACAGGCTTGTTCTAATTTAAGTCTAACCACTAATCCCCAACTATCATCCCCAACCAATGATATGAGGACAGCGATTTCTACCTTGTGGAAAAATGACAAGTTTGTTGATGTCAAGATCATTACTGGGGATAAAGTATTTCCAGCTCACAAAGCTATATTATCTGGTATGAACTTTTTCTTTTGGGCGTGGCAGAAGCAGAAGCTGTCTCATGGATTATGTCCGATTCCCTTTCAACCCGATTTCCTTTTTAACAGCAAGATCTCCCGTTTTTGCAACAATGCTTGGATCCGCTTCATACCTTGAAAATAAGAACAATGAAGTAAGACTGGATACATTTTCTGCCGAAGTTGTGGAAGCAATGCTTGAGTTCATTTACACTGACCGAACAGAACTTCTTGGAAATATCGAGAAGGCTTCAGAACTCTTGGAAGCGGCGGAGATGTATGAGCTAACGTCTCTGAAGTATGACTGCTTTGTTGAGCTCATAAATCGGATGAATATTGAAAATGCGTCAAATATCGCAGTGATCGCATACTATTACAAGCCTCCGATAGGGATCATGGCATTGATTCGAGATTTTTTTGAAAGGTTAAAACATTTTATGAAATATACAGAATTAGTTGACGTTAATAACAAATTTTTTAAGCCTTTCTTGTAATACAGCAACTTGATGGCTATAAAAGCTACTCCTGATTTCAAAAAAATGATAACCAAACATGTGGCTGCTTTTTCGTCCGTTTTCAAGGACTGAATCTGACGAGTCCTTTTGTCATCCGATTACCCTTCAATGACAGCTGACTAATCGGATTAAATGTTGTCACTAGATAAAATAAATGAATCTGATTCCTCTGAATTACTGAAATTAAGGGGGTGAAACTTATTAGGGATTTTAGTTGTAGTAGCTGGATTACGTAGGATACTTTTTTAATGACATGACGGTGTACAATGGAATTACATTGTTTTGGAATCACAAATGCGTATTCGTGTATAGGAAACCACAATTTAGTATAAGAATTAATTATATGTATGCATTCTTTATTCATTCTGACCTTTTTATCAGAGATGCAGATCCATTGATTAGTTTGTAGTCGGTACGTAGGTTGATTTGAGATATTATTTATAGTTTTTTGTCAATATTATTTGTACAGAATCTCAGACCATAATTTTGCTAGATCACAGGTTTTAGGGTTTTTAAAACTTATGTTTATACAAGATGTTATTTTATTACTAGACAGGGCTTGACTCTCGGGTTGAAAAATTCATTAGTAATAAGCTGATTCAAAAGCTTCGTAAAGACTTGGATGTGATCTCCATTTAGTGGTGGATACTTGAACTTGTAGATACGAAGTTGCAGTCGAAATCAGGTTATTAATCAACAGTACCAGAAATATACACGTAATTAAGCATCAGATGTTCAATTTTGTTTTTTAATGCGTTCGTTTTTCATAACGTATGGAACATTCTCAGTGGAAGAAAATTAAACAGCTGCTGGAATCATTTTGGACAGTTTGGCTATTTTTTTTAAACTATCTATGAGAAGACGCGATATAAAAAAGAATGTATCCGAAATAATTTGTAAGCAAACTCGGGTATTCATTTCAAAAGATACCATTCGCTTCATATTTTCAATTGGCCTTATTTTAAATGTTGAATAGTGTAAATGTATTTTTAAATGGTAATTAAAAGTAAGAACACAACTATAGAATACTAATTTGTAAACCTACAAAAAATACGTTTTCAAAATAATAAAAACTATTAATAAATTAAATGAGATTGCAAAGTTAATATTCTAAAGTTTATCTAGTACACATTACACTCATTACAAAGCTCGTTATCAGAAGTACCGTTTCCTTATTTACATAACAGAACAGAAAAGTAATACATCCGGGCAAGGATCGATTCATACTGAATTGTCAACTTCACTCACGTCACGGCTTATCTCGTCAAACAAATGTCAATAAATACTGTCACTATCAGTATTGAATGATTCAGTTGTGGTCTGTTTTATTTTCAGCCCAAATCCTTGAATCACTATAGTTGATGAGGCTAAGTACAATATATGTAGTTAGTAAAGAACAGGTTGAAAATAAACGGCCCAAACAATGTCAAATATTGTATTATGATGATGAGTCAATTGTGTGATGCTCTTGCCTAAAATTATAAACGGCCCAAGCCTATCCACCAGACAGTACAATAGCTTCTAAGAATACCAGTAAATAAAATACCAAGAAAATCTTTTCATAGATGAAGATGAAGCTTAAGTAGCTTCTGAGAAATGGTTTCATTAAAAAATTTCCAACAACTAGATCCTACAGGCCTACCAAACCATTCCTACCCCCACACAGCTTCAAATAAACAATGTCTACGTTTTTGAGCAATATTTATTGAATTTTTTCCCCAAATGGAATGAAATGTTTGAAGATTAAATGGGTGATTGATACTATTTCAAACCCGTTTGAACCCCATTGTCTTAACATTTAAGATTATCTACAAATATCTTTTGCAACAACAATAGCTGGTAACTTAATGCTGTAAAAAAACAGTCAGACGAACAGATAGACGAAATGTAAACCATACGTCAGACGGATGCAGTAATAATATAACTATGATAATGGACACCTCATTCAAATTCCTAATAAAATTTCCCGTGACCGAAACATAGCATGAAGTCATGATTGTATAATAATCATGAAGCACACAACAGATAATAATACTAGAAACTGATATGTTAACTTAAGCTGAATAAAGTATGAAGACAATTTAAGAAACCACCTAAATGAATTTTTATTGATAAATCCTCGTACTTTAAAGTTACATTATGAAAATTTTTCGTAATTCAAAAAAGTTTAACAATTAAATGCATAGGAAATAAAAATCATCTCCGCAACTGCAGAGCCTTCTGTGCTTAAAGATTCAAGATTAAGCGATTAAATTTTCAATCAACCATGTAAAGGTCTTTATCTTGCCCTTCAAAGATATTTTAACGATATTTAACTAACCGTGAAAAATTTTCATCCTTTTTCATGGAAAAGAGTAAATTGCATACAGGTTAAGGTTAGCGTATGACTCAACCCATATTACCTCTAAAATATCAGTGCACCTGAACCGTTCCGCCTGGTTGACTCCTCTTGTCACTACGCTATTATTCACCACAAAATGGGAAATAACAATAGGGATTTTAACTCCTTAATCGAATCTACTAACCATTTAAGAAAGACTACTGAAACACAAGTACATTTATTCCATAGATTATCTTGGGCTCGGCTCTGTCTGCATAGTACAATGGAGTCTAAGGAACTATATCAGCTAATGTTTAATTAATTGGATTTTTATGTTAATTTTCAAATGAACTTCAGTAATTTTATTGCATTTTAATGGAATTTCAAATTTCAACTTTGACCAAATACGCAGCAATAAAAAACCAACTTAATCAGAAAATTTAAAATCTACAAACTACACAGCAGCTACAAGTTTACACATTTAAACAAGCAGAATAAGGGAAAGGTAGGGAAAGATAATAGTCAACCCCTTAAGTTTAAATGATTGATAGGTTGATGACTCATCCATAGCTCAGGTGTCCCAAGGGAACTGAAATGATTATTTTTGGAAGAATAAGCTAGAAAAATCTCCGATTGTCTACAAATATTATTGAATTATTTACAATTTTTAAGCTGAAAGATATTTTTACAGTTTAAAAAAAATAATAAATAGCATTTTGAAAGCTGCAATTTGAAGAAACAAAATCTAACGATAAGTAAGAATGACTTTGAGTTAAAAATCATACATTACGATTCGCGATTATTTATCAACGGGTACTAAATATTTGCAAACACTAAAAGTAGTCGGTATTTCAAAAAAACTAAAAATCCTATAAACTCCAAACTCATACCACCCAACACCCAAACAGCAAAACCGTCCCTGGGGGACCTGTCAAACTAAAAATAAAATTTCCAAAAAATCCCCAACCGTCATTGAAAATCCTTTACTCTCCTCATCGCTTAATGATAACATGATCTCATCTCGCAAAAAAGTCTTTGTTCCCAAAGCCACCCTCCCTTGAGTGTGTAAAACAACAAAATCCCAAAACCCCACTTGGCAACACCACACCTCTCAACTTTGGGTACACTCGGTACGGCACTCAAGACCAGAGTTACCGAACTGGCTGATACTAAGCATGACTAAAGTCAACACAGGATTGCCATTCTATTTTGCCACCACGGCAATTGCCAGTGCCATTGCCTCCACTACTACTACATACAGTACGAGCCTAATAGTTTGGATTTGTACATTTGTGTAGCACTTGTGCATCCTCTACATCTCCTCTACAAAACCACCACTGCCAACTGCTAACAGATCAGAGATAGAGAAAAACGGCAGTGTAGGCAAGGCAAGTTCAAAGACCAGGCAGAAATGGATAGACCAAATCAATCACAAAACCCAACCGAGCAAGGAAGCACCCTTCTTCTCATCTTTCCACCTCCGATTCCACGACTGTAGCAATTCTACACGGATCTCTTCGTCTCGTGGACCATCAACGTTTTTTTTAAACTCCAATTACAACTTGTTGTGATTAACTGAGTGAATTTTAAAATGGAGACTTGGCCCAACAGAAGAGAGGATCATTTATAAAGTGAAGAGAGGAGAGCAGCTAGGGCAAAATATTATTGAGCAGAGAGAGAGACATTTTAAAGCCCAAAAGCTGAGTAGGAATTGAGGCTGAGAGCTGAAACGGAAATACACCTAAAAAGGGTGTAAAAAATATTGTTTTTTCAACCGTTTTTCTCACCCTGATTATGGATAGGATCTTGTTGGTCTTTAATATTTTTACGAGTTGAGTATAGTGTCGTAGCGTCGTAGGGGTTCGTGTCAATGAGGGTGTGGTGCATCGGGATCGTTTCACTGTTCATTGTTCAAGTCACAACAGTTGGAAGTTCAAAAAGTTTTTGAACGACTGACTTGGTTGGGAAATATAGATTCTTGTGTCTTGGAATAACCTCTGACCTTGGGGGCACTGGCTGAATTTGGATGTTTTGACTCCGAGTTATGATTGGGATTTGGGGAGTTGGAAAAGTTTAATTGAATTGGAGGGGACCCACATTTTTGTGCAATAGAAGCAAAAGAAGGAGGAGGCCCATACGGCTGTTGGAGAAAATGGCTGGGAATAATGTTAACTGCTCTTTGGATGATATTGACTTGGCTTCTTTGAAGGTTAGTTGTCTTTGTTTATTTTAAGGGGACAATGTGTGCATAGGATTGATAGTTGATAAGGCTTTAAGGGTAGTTTTTTAGCTGGAAGACATTCTTGTTTTTTAAAAACAGGAAGGTTTTTAGGGTTAAAAATTTAAACTGGAAACGCTGTTTGTTTTTTGCGGATGTGAATTGTCGAATTTTAATCGTGTATAAAATCGATCAGTCCCTATTATACAAACACATATAGATATACATACTGAATAATAATCGGTCATTGGTATTGAAAGAAAGAGGAAAACATCAAAATATCTATTATATGGGATTTGCTGTTAGTGAGCTAATGATAAAAATGAAATGATGATGACTTAAATCGAGGAATTTAATGACACACAGGGAAATAAATGATAGTAGAACATGTAGATAAGATAAGTGTTTTATATATGTTGTTTAACAGTTGTTATTGCTGTTTTAGCATAACATGTGTATAGTGTGTAATGGAAATTAAAATGAAAATGATGTGTGTTAAGCTGTGCAATGCAAGCCCAAAAATTTCAATCAGTTTCCGTAGTGTTAGTTCCTACAAATATGAGTTGACGAAATTTTTTTATAAAGCAGACGTATATGTATCAAAAATTTCAGTTTCAGAATATTGAATTATAACTATAAAATAACATTTGTTTGTTGAGTATTTTTTTACTATGGATTAGAGAAAATTGAACAGAAAATGGAATTTGAATTGTAAATTGTAACCTTGTCATCAGATTTCAACTGTTTTTACTCAATGTAGGAGCAGTGGTAATCGCCGTTATCGGCACCGGCAGCAGAGGGATGTAAATATTACATTAATCTAAAGATATACAAGGCATTGCGATGCATTTAATTTACGAAATGAAAGAAGTGATACATATTTTAACCATTTCGGCTTACCCTAATCAGCAGTATAAAACTCACAATCCTTATAATCCTTGCCCTCTCGGCTCTTTGAAACTCATTTCATAACTCAATCAGTTACACTGGGATTGGAAACAGATTAAAATAGACGAAGAATTCCACTTTTGGCAGCAAAAAATTCGTAATTAATCTACTGATTTCTTGATAAATCAACTATGTAGAGATAAGGGAAGCGAAGGATTTTAGGTTCAAAGTTAGTGAGTTAACAATAACATCATTGTTAGACTGCACGAATCCTAATTAAGTTTTGATTTTATTGATATGTTCACATGTTTTGTTAAATCTCTTTCTGATAACCTTGATTCTTATACTTGAAATATCACTGCGTTTATAACGTTTTTATGGGATTTAAACTACAATTTTGACAATGCCAAAAGCTTGAAGGCTGTTTCCCCCATTCCCAGTGTAGTTGGGTTGGAACTAATTGCTTTTAAAAGGATGAATGACAGTTCATTCACAGACTTCGAAATAGCTTATAAATATATCCGTATAAATCTTGATAATTTCACGATTTGTTGAGGTTGAGGTTTTGTCATCCTATTATTATAATGTTCTTCGTTGTATAGGAAAAGGATTCTTTTTTTAGGACTGAAAGTTTTGAGAGAATTTGAGAGTTTCGGAAAATAGGTCATTGAATCTTGGTAGGAACAGTAAGGGTTTATGATTGTTGTAATTTATAATATATAAAGCTCGGCAATGTTGTTAATGAGGTCTTCATCGCATACATGTATAATTTGTAATTTAAATTCCCTACCAGAGAAGCAAACTCAGATATCAAGATGGGAAGCGTTTATTCTACGATTTATAGAAAAAAGTAGAATCTTAATAATCTTATGCTTGTTGACATTTTTTATTACTTAATTATGTTGCAAAAGTTTTCACTAGTCTTAATTTCCATCCGCTTGATACGATAAAGGAATTGTCACGTTGTGTAAAGAATTATTTTTTAATGTGTCAGTAGAGTATTATAATAATTAATGTAGTCTTCTGTGTCGGCTATGCTTCTCCTTTCATGTCCTTCGAGTTAATCGGAAAGTAAGTCTCGGTCGGTCGGTACTAATCTGAATTTAATTCAGGGAAATGTTTCTGTAGCACAATATTACAAAGTAAATAATTAACTGCAAACTTGGATTTCTCTTTCCGTCTCTCATGACAAGATGATGACATATGCCTTATGCTCTCTGGCTGTCTGCTTGTACGATAACAAGTGTAATTAAGTTAATTCTTGGTAAAGCCTAAATTCTAAAATTTATTGTGCAAAAATGCGTAGCTGGTTTTTAGATTATAAAATAGCTATTCAAAATTTGAAGATGTTTTCTAGTGTCAGTTTAGAAGATTAGAGTTGGAGAGGATGAGAGGGTGCGGACAATGATGAAACGGCAGTTTTAGATGACAATAATGTGCTTGGACTATGTTAATAAAATTATAAGCAATTGGGGTCACATTTACAATACAACATGATTAACGAATGTGTTATGTTTTGTAGGACCCAGCTGGGATTTTCGAGCTTATCGAAGTGGTCGGAAATGGGACTTACGGGCAGGTATACAAAGGGCGGCATACGAAGACTGGACAGTTGGCTGCTATCAAGGTGAGTTCGTTACACTCAAATCAATGACAATAAGCACATGAACGGAGTAAATGAACTCATAGAAATTATTATGGGCTAATTTCAACTGATGTTTGTGTTGGTTTTATTAGGTCATGGACGTAACTGAAGATGAAGAAGAAGAAATTAAGCTGGAGATAAATGTTTTGAAAAAATATTCACATCATAGGTAAATTAAAATTAGACTTGAGATTTTATTATTAATCTGGAATAGATAGAATCAATGGAGAAATTTTGACTTTCTAGGAATATTGCAACGTATTATGGTGCATTTATCAAGAAGTCTCCTCCAGGAAGGGATGATCAGCTATGGGTATGTATATCTTAGACTCATTACGATTTAAATAGCTGAAAAATATATTAAACTATAATTATGGAACGTTTTATAATTAGCTGGTTATGGAGTACTGTGGAGCAGGGAGTATCACAGACTTGGTTAAGTCAACAAGAGGTCAATCGTTGAAGGAGGAATGGATTGCTTATGTTTGTAGGGAAATACTTCGTGGTTTGTCTCACTTGCATGCAAATAAAGTCATCCATAGGGATATCAAGGGTCAGAATGTGTTGCTCACGGAGAATGCTGAGGTCAAGTTGGTTGACTTTGGGGTTTCTGCACAGTTGGATCGTACTGTTGGACGTAGGAACACCTTCATTGGAACTCCTTATTGGATGGCACCAGAAGTAAGATACTGTCTTTTTAAGATTTGCCAGTACCTAGGGTGTTAAAAAGTTTAAATGTAAAATGTTCTTTAATCTGCGTGATAATAGGTCATTGCGTGTGACGAGAATCCAGAAGCGACTTATGACAACCGAAGCGATCTTTGGTCCTTGGGCATTACTGCAATAGAAATGGCGGAATCTCAGCCACCTTTATGTAAGTAAAGTACAACTTCTTCTCAGGCTGGTCGAAAAATTCCACTGGATGCAAGAATGAATGATTTGATTTGTAGGTGAAATGCATCCAATGAGGGCTCTATTCTTGATTCCAAGAAACCCTCCACCCAGGCTCAAATCCAAGCGGTGGTCTAAAAGATTCCATTCATTTATTGAAACCGTACTTGTTAAGGTATTATAATATTCTTATATTCTTGAATCTTTGTATCTGAAATCATGTCAAAAACATTTACATTCCTTTATAAGTAATGAATGAACCAAATCTAACCGTTCTAATGACAGAAAAATTCTATGAGCTACATAGTATCGAAATTTGAAAGTCAGATGAGTATGTAAATCCATGTTTGTCTTGTTAGGATTACACTCAACGGCCGCCAACTGATCAGTTACTGAAACATCCTTTCATTCGGGATCAACCGACAGAAAGACAAGTCAGGATTCAGTTGAAAGATCACATTGATCGTTGCAAAAAGAGAAGCCAGCAAAATAAAACAGAGAAAGGACGGTAAGCAGCTTTGTTGAATACAAATCACGTAGATTAATCATTAGTAACCAGTCTCTGTAGTAGTCTATGTAAAATCATTAAATGCATAAGAATTTCCTTAAATTGAATCTTTGCTTCAGATTTTCCGACGACGAGGACGAGGATGAAGAATCCGAAGACAAGCCAGGTGAACGTGGGGAAGAAGTTAAGCCTAAGGAGAATACTTTAAGAAGGAATTTCCAGGTGACATATTCATAAATATTAATCTAAGGAAGCAAAAAGTCTTACTGTAATAAATTGGTAAATGGTAAAAAAGTTCAATTAATAAAATGACCTTTTAGTCGTTGCAGGTTGAAGAGCCTGGACCTCCTTCGAGACCGCCATTGCCCTCAAGACTTATCGTCGTACCGGATCTTCCTCCCCCTCCTAGTCGACCTCTTCCGCCGACTCCACGTGGAGCAATAGAGCCTGATGATGTAGAGGATGATGATGAGGAGGAAGTGGAATTCGTACCGAAGAAGAGGAATGATGGAACTTTACTAGCATCAGAAGCGCCTCGTCCACTTCCTGAAACCGGTCCCTCTCGTCCTCTACCACCAACTCCAGATGAAAGTCAAGGTACATTAGTCACAAGGCGACCTCCAAGATCAGGAAACGAGCTCCCAGGAGCGAGAACGTCAGTCTTGCCTGATTTACTTCCACAAACATCAGATCAAGACGTAAGTTTTTCTTTCCACTTTTCTCATAGCTGTTTAGTTAATTTCAAGAAAGTGTGAAATCAATTAATGATCTTAATACTTGCGTATTAATTGCAATGCGAACCATGTCATTGAGAAACTTGGAGGTTGGGGTAAGAAAAATTTGTGTAACATCAGCTTATTGAAACTGTTGTGATTAGTTTATTTTGAGTTTTTTGTTCTGGTTTTTTAATAATTACAATTTAATTTGAACCTACGATTTAGTTGGCTATAAGGGGAGATAGTATATAGGAACTAGTAATAAACTAAAAATGAAAGACCGAACCTAGGCATTAACCACTAAGTGTCATATCTTAATCTTAAATGCCGAGTTGAGCACGACCTTATACTAAATTAAAATTGGGGGGATTATGAGGTCGTGCTCAGCAATAAGATATGACCGTAAGACTTCAACTTTTATTTACTAAGGCGGAATAATATAACAAATATATCTGCTTACTAACGAATAATCTGGTGTTATTTTCTTGATACTGTAATTACTAGTTACTGTTGTTTCTAAGTTTGTCACTTCCCTGGCCCTCCTTACATATTTAACATACATTTGCTGGCTTAAATGATCCAGACACTAGTAAGATTGAGTGGCCCCTCGGAGACGTAATTTACCACGCCAGTGGGTGTCTTCGTTGTAAAACCAATTTTTTTTAGTGCATTTCTAATTCTATTAAATACTTTTACTAGTTTCACCTTACTATTTCATCCGTGTTTTGGCTTAGTTCGCTGTTTTATTCTTAAATTTTGCAAAGTTACTTAAGTTATTTTGCTAGTGTGGCTAACATTACTTATTTATTGCGTGAATTACAGATGGTTCGTGAGCGAGTCCCACCTCCTCACCCTGTTCATCCCCCACCTCATCCAATAGGTCAAGGTCCAAAGCAAAAATCATTTATAACTTTTGGTTTCAATCAGATGGCAAATTCATCCTCAGCCTCATCGTCTCCCTCGAGGCCTTCAATCAATGTTAATGTGGAGGGTATTAGCGCAGCACAAAATAGCGACACGCCGGAAATACGAAAATATAAGAAAAGGTACGTAACATAACAAAATAATCTTAACTTATCGTATGAAGTAAAACACACTAGTTTTAATAATTCGTGATTGATTTTTCTTCAGATTCAACAGTGAGATCTTATGTGCAGCCCTGTGGGGGGTGAACCTTTTGATAGGCACTGAGAATGGACTGATGCTTCTGGATAGATCTGGACAAGGGAAAGTATACCAGCTTATAAGCAGGCGACGATTCCAACAAATGGAGGTGTGAATCAATTTAATATGTTATGCAACGTTATTTGCTCACAGAACTTAAATTTGATTGTTATATGTAGGTTTTGGAAGGTCAGAATATATTGGTGACAATCAGCGGGAAGAAAAACCGTGTTCGGGTTTATTACTTATCTTGGCTTAAGGGGAAAATCCTTCGAACTGAAGGTGGTGAAGGTGAACGTAGAAACGGATATATAAATGTTGGTGAACTGCAGGTTAGTATTTTTTGCATTATAGCAAGTTTAAAAAAAATGATATTCAAAAACCTTTCGAGAATGAAGTACCTCATATCAACTAATATGTTTTGAATTCTAGGGGGCAACGCACTTCAAGATAGTGAAGTATGAGCGCATTAAGTTCCTGGTAATCGCTCTGAGAGATGCAATTGAAATATACGCCTGGGCTCCTAAACCGTACCACAAGTTCATGGCTTTCAAAGCGTTTTCCGACTTGCTGTATAAACCGCTTCTAGTTGATCTTACAGTGGAGGAGGGTTCTAGACTTAAAGTCATTTACGGTTCTGCTCAGGGATTCCATGCTATCGATTTAGATTCAGCTTCAGTGTATGATCTCTACGCTCCGAAACATGTAATCCTAGTTTGAATCCCCTATAATATTTACTATTTGTTGAAGTAAAAACTATAAATATCTTGGCCTTGTTTACAGAGTCAAGGACCAATATCTCCTCATTGTATAGTTACACTCCCTAATTCCAATGGCCTGCAGTTGCTGTTGTGCTACGACAATGAGGGGGTTTATGTATCAACAAGCGGAAAGGTAAGTAATATCTTAGTTAGTGGTAATCCAACATTTGGCCTTTCACCGCTAATGCAACTGTCTTGAATTTTTATTTCCAGATTTCCAAGTCAGTTGTACTGCAGTGGGGTGAGCTACCATCATCCGTAGCATACATTGGAACCGGACAGGTGATGGGCTGGGGACAGAAGGCCATCGAGATCAGATCAGTAGAAACTGGTCATTTGGATGGAGTCTTCATGCACAAGAAAAGTCAACGGCTGAAGTTCCTCTGCGAAAGAAATGACAAAGTCTTCTTCTCATCCGCCAAAGGAGGCGGTGCCTCACAAATCTATTTCATGACTCTAAATAAGCCTGGCTTAGCAAACTGGTAGATTTTCAAAGGTGTGGGGAAGGGATGGAAATCTAATATTTATTATGAAGTAACGCTTATCCAATAACCTGACTATAATTAAGGCCATCACATTATTTGATTCTGTAAACTCCGAGAAAGCGAGTGTCGTCTTTTTTATTGTCATTGAAAATCAGTGGTTGATTTCCATGCTTTCCAAAAAATTTGTATCCGATCAAATCTATTTATCCAAGAAAAAAGTTTGCTTTCCATTTCTCCATATTATATCAGTATCAGCTGTCCTCACTCTCTAACTTTTTTTTACTAAATAATTATGACTGATAAACTTACAATGTTCTTTCCTTTGTTCTTACAAAGCAATACTCCATGGTGTATCTTGTTTATGAAACAAGAATTAATTTTAGTCGCAAGATGCATTGCGGAGGCTCTAAATTTGTTTAGACGCTCACAGCTCCATGCACAGTTCTGTCAGTCGTTCTTACTAATTAACTTACATTATATAATTATGCTGCAATGTACTTGGATTTCCTCGCTATATTCCTAAACAAAAAGGGGTAGTAGAACTCATAGCTCTCTCCAGTTCAGAGCCAGAATTATTGAACGGAGTACATGATAAAAGCTACATATTATCCATGTACATTGTCACTTTATAAAATTGGTAAAAGAAATAGAATCCAAAAAAGGCTGCAACTCTTTTGGATCACACACACCTAGAAATAATGGGTTCGTAGAAAGCTATACAAAAAGTAAACGGAAGGAAACATAATATTTGTAGTTATATTATATTAATATATTATTGTACCTTTCTACACTTGCTTTCTTACCTTCATACTGGATAAAAAAAAGTTGTAGGCTGATATACAAATGCATAATATTAAGTTGTCAGTCTTACTCAAGTTTAGGAGCTCTTGTAATATACGTATGTTGTCTACCCTTTTGTAAATTATGAAGTTTCATTGATTCATAACTGGATTCAAATAAAGCTCTATTTCCATCGTTGGCTTACTTAAAAAGATCCACTGTGTTCTATAGGCTGTAGAAATTATTTCAGGTTTGTATGACTTGTGCAATAAATTGTTATATTATATTAAAAAAATACTCTCTCAGATATGAGTATATTCTGCTCCTACAAGCTCAGTACTGACTAATACATCCTCCATTTCCATGTATATTCTCATTGGAGACGACTTTCCCTTCAAGAGGCTCTGTAACCACCTCTACCTTCTTATGTATCCTACTTGGTCTCAATTGAAGTAGTAGAAAATAGAACTATGCCTGGAAGTGAGGTAAATATCCAGCAAAAGGATGTGACTGAGGAGGACGGGAAACGGAAGCTAATAATATTATGAGAATCGAGAGAATTCCCTCTGACTTTTGGCCAGGAGTGGAAAGTGATGATAGGGCTTGTACTTTCTCCCATATGCCAAGAGAATGTTGTGCAGTGCCCGGTGAGGCTGTACTAATAATATTCGTTCGGAGCATGAAACTAGGGCTAGAATAGTAAAGAGGAGTGTTAAGTGACTCAATTTGTTATTGTCTATTGGGATTCGTACATGGAAGCTTTTGGGAGCTCTGTGCTGGAGATTATTTATTTCCCAGACCCTGTTGGAACCGTTCTAAACTCCGTCTTTTGAGTCTCCTCTGGTTGGTAGGATGCGCAGGCTTGAGGTCTTTAAAATATCTGGGAATCTATTTTCCCCGAATGTGGATTCTGGATACATCATCACCATCAGGATACCAGCTTCATTATTTTCATCCTGTGGTGGATGGTAGTAGTGGTGGGGAAAGTGGGTGAAAGCCTTAAGTCAACTTTTTTGCAAATTCCGAAGCTCCTTTCTCTTCAATAAAGGATCAAAGAATTTATACGATTTTTCCGTTCTCATGCACCGTTCCGCTTCTGTTTTTTTTTTCAGAGAAGCTGCTGAGACTTCTCTCAGTCAGCTCTGTGTTATGCTTGAAGAAGCAGTTCAACTTGAAGTCTGAGTAAATCTGTCTCCTCTATTCTCAATGGTAAGCCCACTCTGATATATTTTGCATGGTAACGGGGGATTAAAGTATTATGAGGTACTAGATTGTGGCTTTAAAACTTTTTGAACTTTAACTTGACATCACTAGCCTATGATTTGAAGGAATTGTATTGAATTGTACTGTAGCTGGTAATTTAATCTGATGGAGCATCCAGTTCTGAGTCAATCCTCTTCCTCAATAGGAAAAACCCTTCCTGCAGATAGCCCGAGTTCGTGTAAGTGAGAATATGAAAGTCAAATTTCGGGAAACACAACTATGGCCGATTTAAAATGTTTAAAAATTGTTCACAGGGAGTAAATCGTGCTCAGGAATTCTGACCTTAGCAATGAAAAAAGCTTACCCTATATACGTACTTGAGACACCCCCTAACTCTGGATCCTCAAATACTACCAATCTTCCCGGAGAAAACCCTCCTCCAGGAATTCTTAAGTGTCACCAATGTACTGCAACCTTCGAGCAGAACATGGCCCTCCGTCAGCACTATCTGCAAAATCATACAACCCCAAGCGAAGGGACAGGATTCAACTGCCCAAGTTGCAGAGAAACCTTTCCTTGTCGTGTTACCCTTAAAGTTCATCAGCAAGAACATGTCCTTCCAAATGTCCAGCAGTTTTCCAGTAACCGCAGTACTCAAAATCCACCCCGTCGCTTACTCAGTATAAGCTATGCTTGTCACATTTGTGACAAAGGCTACACAACAAGAGAGCTTTTGGTGGAACATGCCAATGTTCATTTACTAGGTCATCTTTGTCAAGATGAAACGTGTCAACGTCTCTATGGGAATCGACACCCACCACTGAACAATAATACTACTTGTGGTCCTGATTCGAAATCAAAGACTTCGAGACGGGTTGTCGCCAATTCAGAGAAGGTGGGCGGTGACACACCTGGACCAATAAAAGGACCGAAACCGCATCCCGCTGTTATTAAAACTCGTCGAAACTCCTCAAAGAATGAGCCATGCATAGTCAGCGTCCATGGACGAAAACGGTTCCAATGTAAAGTTTGCCATAAGCTCCTCTCGAGTAAGCTTTCCCATGAAGAGCACTTCCGTGGGGTTCATACTAATTTTAAACCCTACAGCTGCACCATATGTGCCAAATCTTTTGCTGTAAAAAACACATATCGACAACACATGGCAGCTCATAGCATTGCTAGCGGCTCGAGTCCGAGCAGTAGTGCTGATAATAGTCTCCGCATCTTACATTTTAAATGCTCCCTTTGTGATGAGACGTTCGCATCATCCGAGAAATTAGACTACCACTCATGTACCACTCGCAATCCTAGTCGCAACTCCAACTCAAATAGTATCAAGCGGGGAGAGCTGTTTAGGTGCAAGATTTGCGGGAAGGTTTTTACCCGCAAGGAATGGCGGACCAAGCACTACCTTTCCCATGGGGGTGAAAGTTGCTTTCGATGTGAGATCTGCGGAGATATATTTCCGAACGAGCAGTTTTATTTAATTCATGCTCAGGTTCATTTTAAAAAGTCTTTGCTAAATTGTAATGTTTGTGGGAAAACTTTCCCAGGAAAGGATCTTTATGAGAGGCATAGTTGTCGTTTTGCGGGGGTAGGCTCTAATGGCTAAGACTTTGTTTTAACCCGATCTTCAGGATTAGCTAATAATAAAGACCATACCATGATTGCATTGTTGACCATTCCATGGCATCTTGAATTCCCAACCTTGCAGTCCATCTGAGTCTTGAACCTACCATGGTTGAAGTCCTTCAAGTAATACACGATTCGTACACATGGGAGGGAAGGAAGGAATAATCCCAGGAACAGTACCTGTAATAAATGTGATTTATGTCATAATGTGTGACGTCTGATGTGATAATCCAATTGTATTTAATAGGCTTAATGTTTGTAAATATCTACGTATATGTCATGTGCAATCATACGGGATGACAAAAACATGCTGTCCGTCACATACTTTCAGTATTCTGAGTATTCCTGAGACACCAAGTGTAAAACCAACAGGGTAATTTCTCAAAACAACAACAACAAAATTAGAAGAAAAAAGTTCTCTCTCTCTCATCTCATCTCTCTCTTTCTCATTCAAACAACTTCCGGTTTACAGTGTGAACTCTAAATGTAATAAAATGAAATACAACCCATTTATATATATTCTGTACATAATGATACAAATACAATACAAGTACTCAGTACATTAAAAAACAAGATTAAAAAAAGTAAATGTAAATACTGTCAAAAATAATAAACTTCCTCTAAAGACAATGTAATCACTACCCCATTTGTAATCATAATAATCAAGGCCTAATGTTCCGAGAAAGCAAGCAGCCTCTCCTACTACATTCGATAATACTGTAAGCTACAAAAAAAGCATCTCTGCATTTCCATCTCCAACTCTGCTTCAAAGGCCAAATCCAAAGCCAGATCCAACCTACGCATACATACTTCATATACCGTCCTCCATGTTACATGAGTTTATAAAGAAGGCATACAAAGATTTCCCCATGCCTCCATGAGTCCGTAACATAATTTTCCAGTCGGAGGAGAGCAATAGATATGCAATACTCCAGCTTTCTCTCGTCATCTAATATCTACGAAAGCTTTCACTCTGAATCCTTCAAAGTTCGAGCAAGGAAAGTGTACAGCGAGCAAGCAACAGATTGCCCCTTAGTACCCCCGTATCCGTAATGAAATGTCAGAGTACAGGCATCAAGAGTATCAAATGAGCTAGGGACAGAGGGCTTTGTGCATGCAATTCTAAAAATCGATAAGATATTATTAGTGTCTCGGTACATGGGGTTATCTCTGCAAAGTTCCCTAGGTTTTTCAGTAGGATACATAATGTATGTATTTGTATGTATAGTGGAAAAGCAGGCGCAGTTTAAGTCTGGGTGGACTTTTCCCATAGTTCCTGTCCATGGCCGAGTGTACGGAGGTGGATATGGCGAGAGAGCCGGGTTTCCGGGACCTGGCTTTCCCACTGTCTTTCTCATAGAGATATATAAGGATGGGGTTTGTTATGATCAACTTGTTTTTCATATATAGACCTGTTTGTCTAATTTTGAGCCTTATCCCTAATCTGTGATGACGATTCAACGGTTTCTCCTTCGCTCACGAGAATACTTGTAAATGCCAAAGGAAAGTTTGGCGTGGGTGTCGGTCTATATATGTCTATAGATTGTATGTGTGTTGGTGAAATCTGAGCCAAAATGACAAACGTGATCAGCTCATTAGATCAATCTCATTTTAGGAAATCCCAAACCCTAAGTCAGTGCCACAACGTGAGTTGCGATGAAGGAGTGGAGGGGGGAAAGCTGACCCTCTTGGGGGGAGGGGATCAATCTCATACCAGAACTGTGCAAGCCTTGAGGAAGTATCTACAGAGAAAATTGTCTAGTGAAGGTTAGATTTCCATTATTTAAATTCAATTTAACTAATTTAAAATAATTAATTAAAAAGCTCCAAGAAATACGTTAGATAATTATTTCGTTCAAACAGATAGCTCAAGCGAGAGAGAAAGTCCTCAGGAGAAAGACGGATTTCAACATCGGTCATTGGACATGAGTGGCGAGACCTCGTCCACCCTCACTTGTTCGATTGTCTATCCTAGTTCAGGTAAATTATCGATTCGGATTCTCAGAAGAATGAGCTCGATACTTTCGGTCGTGTTGTCACGCAGTATTTCATGAATATGATTGAAATAGGTAAAAATACATTTCCCCTTCAAAAGCAGAGGAGTCTTGATGACTACTCCGTGACCCCAGACAGCCGATACCTTCGGACGGACTTGTGTGTACCCATTCTGCTGAGCAGATGCAATTTTTGTGATCAAAGTTTTGAGCTTGAAGACCAACTAAGGGCCCATATAAGGGAATCACATTGGCACTATTTCATTGAGAAGAATAGTATCAATTACGACGACAGCTCTTCTGACGAGGTCCTTGATTTGAGCATAAGAAATCCGACTGAAACGGGATCCCTACCGAATTTAAAAACTCTCGCTGATCAAGATCAGTCCAAAATGAGCAAGAAACCTGTATTATGCATCTCGTGTGGCAAAGGCTTTTCGACAAAGTGGAATTGGAAGCAGCACCAGAAGATCCACCTTAGGGAAAACCTACAGGCCTATTCACAATGAAATTAGACTCGGGTACATGTTCGGGAATCTGGAGACTTGATTGAAACTTTACAATTACGACTTGCAAAGAATTACATTTTGTATTACAGCATAGAGCATTCCGTGTACTATGTATGGACATTATCAATATTTATTTTATTTCTATACACAGGGTTATGTACAATTTAATAAAGTTCAAAACTGGCATTTTGAATCGCTCACATCAGCTCGAAGAGTAACCTCGTCAGTATCAATCCTATTCTCATCAATCTCTTCAGAATGTGATGTAACATCGTTCACAGGGATAACGTTCCAAACCTTGCCTTGTTGGTCACTATGATTTCTCGTGAACAATGGAGTTTTGTTGTCATTTTTATAAAACTTATTCCCAAATATGTACTCCATCCTCAATACATGCTTTTCCTTCAGTCCAATCATAATTCTACTACCCTTACCCTGGCCACTATCAACATTGACCAGAGTGGGCATATACTGACATTGCATATCACGGACATAATAGGAATCGAAAGCAGTATTATCCCTCAGGAAGAAGGCCGTCAGTCTCATTTTGGCAATTAGGAAACGGTCCTCTGCAATGTTTTTAATATGGAACCCCCAAGACATCCTCGTTCCATTGAACCCATTCTTCATGTCCATTGTTATAGGTGGAAGGAACTGCCAGTGGGATCTTTGATTTTCAACCACTTCCGCTGGGGGTGATGAAGATGATGAAAAGATTCTGTAAAGGAAGGCCTCATTCTTGGGATTTGCATAGCATTCAGTCTTATCTTTACAAGGCTTGTGTTGAGCTGCGATGATGTAGCCTTGGTTATCCTCATTCTGGAATATCACAGGACCAGAGACGATGTTCTGAACGACGGGGGGTAGGCTTCTAAACAGCCGGGTATTTGACCCGCAGGTCACTTTGAGATAGTGAGCCAGGACGAAGACCTCTTGACCACCGAATAAGTGTCCATGAGACTCTAGCTCTTTGTATATCAGGGGGAATGCTGAGGAGATGTTATTTTTAATTACGAATTCCAGCAAGGGGTAAAAATTTGATCGTGATCCGGAGTACGAGGCTTGAACTATTTTTGATAAGAGTTCATCTGGTCGGATTTGCTTGGCATGGTTGAGCATTTCAAGCCAAAACTGAGTGGCTTCATTTTGATGGTTGGTGATAATGCTTTGGATAGTTTTGTCCGCGTATTGAATCGCGATGTTTGTCGTCATCTAGAGGGGCATACAAGGGGTTTTATTTATCCGTTTATCTTAGCATTTGAAGAGAGATAAAAATAGAGTGTGGATTGATCATTGGGTCATGAAAACAAGTCTCGAGTTAAACTATGACCAAGATACATGTCTAGAAATAACATTGCACATGTTTTGCATGACAATATTTTGATAAATACTGTAGCTTTATAATGAGCAGATGATTTGACACTGTGTCATGTCCCAAAGGACATGGTACTAAATACCTCAGTGCATAATAAATTTTAGGATCCCGTGTTTGAATGGATAATTGCAAAGATATATGATGTTTACTCTTAATTTAATCCTTTGTAACTAATCTATTACTGTCAACTGTCGACTGTAGAAGTGATGACGTATGCGACCGGCACTGCTAATCTTGCTGTCTAATGCTTATCTAAATTTTTGTCTTCATGTATTTTGAAATCAAATTGACTCGAAAATAAAGACTAACTAAACTGATTGTGAGCTGAATTGATAAGAAACTGACGAATGTTTACCTTTGCATCGAGAGTTTGAACCGTTCGAGTGAGTCCATTAACTTCTGCAGTCAAATGAGAGATCACAGCTTCCAGTTGCTCCAGCTTACTTTGTCTTTATGGAAAATAAACTGAAAGTTGTAATTTACATTCTACAACATCTTTTAGAATTTTGAATGTCCTCTAAAGTAATATTTTTAAACTTTATGGACGTATTAGAGGGTTTCTGAATTTTTGATAATTGCAGTCGCCCCGTAGTGAGAAAGTCCCTAGCCATCAGTAGGCATAGTTTCTTTGTCATTGGACGCTTTGTTGTGGATATTTAACTTTAGAGTAGCATAAGAATAGTTACCCAAGGGATCCTTCAGACGGGGCCGCAGCAATGCTGTTCAGCAGTAAAAAAATACATACTGTAATAAGTACAGGTATACTCTCCATAATAGTTGTGATCAAAATGAAATAAACAAAGTAAAAAAAAATTAAAAAATTAAACCGAATTAAAAACTATATGTACAACTGATTTCCAGGGAAGTGTATTGTCTGGTTGGAAAATGAAATCACTCTGAAGCCTTATATACTGTGCAGTTTATGTGCATGCAAATCTTGACTTATGTCATTCCGATCTTATATCTGAAACTTATGACTAGATCGTCATAATTTGCTATATGTATGAAATGAGCCACAGAGTGTTTAATCCACGGGCTCATGGCATGTGTGATAACATTGATTCAAAAGAATATGAACTTTGTGGGACTAGGTAAAGCTAATGATTAAAAATATAACTGGTTATAAGCTGTACAGACTCTAATCTCGCAGCACAGCAGTGTTTTTTAGTGCGACATCCATACAAAGATTTTTAATTGGGATTTCAGTCATGAAAAAGGGTTGATAGACCTGCACGCGCTTTACTTTACCTCAATATTATCTCAGACAGACCTAAAATAGATTTAGTGCCATTGACGTCCGATTGCTAAATATAATATTGTGAAAGGGTGAAGGTGCAAAGGATATAAAACTGACGGACAATCCTAGAAATCAGCATTTAAGAATGCTGATCGTCTGAAGGAAAATTTTATTCCAAGCCTGGAAAAGTCAAAGATCAAGGAGCCATGGACTTTGGTCAGTTCATATTGGGATTGATCCGGTTCATTTGGCCAAATATGATACAGCAAGCATTGGTATTTTCTAAATATAAATAAATGTATGAAACTCATGGTGTAAGTTTGAAATGATTCATTAATTGTGATGGATGCACAAGGATTCACAAGGATGCTATGGAATTTAAGAGATACATAATTACGAGCTGGTTATCATTCTATTATAAAAACTTTTCCCATTTGTAAAAATTACAGCGAACCATTCCATAATCGATAATTTTTGTTTTTCTGGCATGGAATTTTCAACAACGCCATTGTAGATTGTAACTTAAAAATTTTATGACCTTTAGTGAGAGTTTTCCAGAATTTAACTCAGTTTATTGCACATAAAGAGAGTTTAAGACAACAATTTTAACAGAAATGGTTTTGTTTATCTTTCAATACGTACGCATTAGGCCAAAAGTATTATATAAATTTGTGAGTTTAATATCAACAACAAGGTAACTTCACTTTCTGCTTCCATACTAACGAAAGCACAAGTAAGTTACCTTGATCAGCAATAAAAAATACCACATGTTGACAACATGACAACATCCTTTATATTCAACGTGAAGACTTCGGGGATTTACACATCTCCCTTGGTCACTGAAGGGGATGTTAGCGATATCAGACTAGATTTGAATGTCAACTCTGTCAAAGCTCTTTCGGAAATCTAAAGGACAATTCGAAAAATATTTTAAGCATAATTTTGAAAAATATTCCAAAAAATGTACCCCCAAAAACTGTACCTTAGTTCTAGTGAGATGTAAGCTAGTCAGGCTGTCAACACTTAGGAATCCATGGTGGATGGACAAATCAGTAATATCATCGTATTTCCAGTATTTCAGGGCGAATCTCTTAAGGTCTGTAAATAATATGAAACAACAATTTATGTGATAGCCTGTCTCTATAACTTCCTTCTAAGGTGAAAAAATTAAAGCTAACTTTTCAAGTCTCCGATGTACGGGAACTCTCTTTGCATGTGTGGATTAAATTCAACTGTCTCAGATATCTGAATTGGATTTCCCGTGATCCCCGAATCTGTCAAGTATCGGTCGAAAACGGTAATTTCTTCTAGACTCTTCATAGTTTTGAAAACTTCTCGAATGAGCTCATCAGTTAATGCGGCATGCAGGACTTTGAGATTTGTAAAGTAGTAAGATAAGTTTCTCAAGCAATCTGGAGATTCAATAAAATATCCGCAAGAAAATTCTTGCACATTTGTGCAGCATGAGATATCTGGAGAATTCGTAGGGCCTGGAAAGTTATTATCAATCGAGTCTTCCCAGCTGAATGTGTCTGGAGAATTCCACAGCTCGATAGTTTGAAGCTGAGGCATTGTTCCAAGAAGCTTGGAAAGATTTCCAAAAATGTTCTGAGAAACATTCAAAAACGTTAATTTTGGGAATCGAATACTTGGGCTGATGAATCCACTCTGGTTGTGATTGTTCTCTATTTTCTTATTTATGGAGATACTCTTGAGATTTTTTCTGTAATTTTCCAGTATCCGTTGGAGACCCTCAGGGGTCACGGATTCACTTATTGCGAGCTGCATAAATGATAGAGGAAGATTTAAATGGGATAGCTGCTGCAAGTGCGATTCGTTTAGCTTGGATCGTCCTTTCCTGTAAATTAATTGAATAAGTTAATATGTTAGTAAATAGTACTTAACCACAGATTAGGATTTTTTTTGCGGACTAACGGGCTTTCGAAAAAGGAGATTTTTGCAATATTCGCATTCCCATATCCATCACGATTGCATCGAACAATGCGTATCCCCTCGAGTATTTCAGTAATTTGCTCCACCGGTGTGCAAACAGATATCCGTAGCTCCTATGATGCACAAATCAAAAAATCCTTGAATCATTAATGGAATCATCTTTTAAATTTCCGATTGATTTCTCTAAGGCACACCTTAATGTTGGAAAATGTAAAGAAGACTTCCTCCCATGCCAAAGGAAAAGCTTCCTGTTCCAACTGATCATACACTAAGGTTGTCAATCTAGTATTAAAAGGGACGTTGGTATCTCTATCTATTTTCTTTAATTGCTCCACTGTGACATGGTCATAATAATCAAAGAAAACGAACTCCTCATCAAAGTCCTCCTGATTCCAATAAGCTTCGGAGCAATTAGAAGGAATATTTTCTTCCGTAATTGTGTAAAACAGACAGTCGCGTATGACCAGGGATTGTAAATTCGGAGTCCAATAGTACAACACGTTTCTTATCGTTTCGATTTCATAAAAGATTATGTCCTTCAGCTCAAGCTGTTTCATAGAAGGACCACATTTTGTCCAGAATTTAATCAAACTCTTTTCTCTTTTCTGATTCAGTATCCAATGTTCTATATGATAGTTTCTGAAGAAAATTTCATCTCCTCGCAGCTCCTCAATGTATCTTAGAAAGTTTCTATAAGAGAACTTCCGCTTGTCCAACTCCTTTCCCCGGATGAGGACAACTTGGCTTTTGGATTGAAGATAGGGGGAAGCTATTCTATTCCAGAGAGATGATACGAATCGGATATTTTTTAGATTCCGAACTTCTAAAAAGTCAAATATTCTGTTTAGTATCTAAGTGGAATGGGATAGAAAAGAACAATGTTATTCAAGCTAGGAATACTCTGAATTTTAAAACAAGCTTCATAATCTAGAAACTCACGACTGGGTTGAAAAGCGGATGCATTTCCCTTCTTCGATGAGCAGGCTTCTCTACTTCAGCTTCCTCCATTTCGAAAGTTGCAATTCGTCAGAGAATCGGCACAAATTAACAATCTGTATAAATCCCGTATCGACACAACTTTACCGAACTGAACCCGCTCGGAATGCAGTGGACATGCTCCCCTCCCTCAGTCGGTGAAGATATGCGCGATTTGATGGACTAAAAATCAATAAAGTTTTAACACTGTCGCACCTGTTGCATCTGGAGTTGTGTGCTACAGATATGCAATTCATGGCATGACAACTTTTATTTATTTTCATGTGGATTAAAGAGATTCATTGATGGCCTCAATAATACATTTAGTATGGATTTTATCAGCCGACCTCAATAGTGTTTTAAATTTATTTACAGCTTTGAGTTAACGATGGATTTAATTTTTTTTAATGATGCTCAATTAGAATGATTAAATATACTCTCCTTTAAGTGATGACGCAAAATATTGCAATTAATTTTCCTTAGCTTATTACTCTTATTCTTTATTTCATTTGCTGTCAATTTTTAAATGATATATGTACACCATAATTTTAATTTTAATTAGCATAAGGTTTAATGTTGAACTTATTTTGTAAATATAGTCACAGACTTTTTTCCTTGGTGGGATGGTCTTCACCACAGACTTCCGGAAGGATATCATAATGTTGAATGTTAGTTGGTAAACCAGAAGAGGCCGATCTATAAAACCGGTCGTACTTCCCAACTAATTATCCGCAAAAATGGAGTCTCTCGGAATTCCAGCCGTCACAGCAAGATGAGCCATTTCATTTTCGTACTCTTCAATCAAGTTACCCATATCAGATTCATTTGTAAATACAGCAGAGTCGCCGATAATTCCGCAACGTAATTTACCATTGTAGCTAGCGAGACATACACCAAGTCCTGCCAAATCCCACACGCATAGAAAATAGTAACATCAGCATTGACCTCAAAATTAGTTGTTTAAGCTTTTATATAGGCTATAAATTCTAGTATGGAGAATCTTTCTTGATTTACCTGTAGTGCCCTTGATGACATTCCAAGAAATCAAATCCCTCACCGGAGATTCATCGATAGTTAACTGCTCCTTGGGTCCAGGGACATTAGAAAATATCAAGCTACAGTGAGTTTGATCAATAAACCATTTAATAAAGGCCGCAGGGAAGAGTCCAACAAACCGAACGATTTGAAAGTTCAATAAAAACTCAACAGACTGAGATAGTTCCTGAGCCGACTTCACAGCAGACTCAAGCCTTTCGGACAATTCACTCGAGCCAATGGACAAGGGCATGTGAGCAATAGTAAATCGATTAACTGGCTGAAGGCCTTCGTAAGGAAAGACGGCAGAGGTAACCCCTGCATGAAGGGCTTCAGGCACAGGAAGACCATTTCTTACAGCAAGTCTTCTAATTGCCCCTCCGACTACAGCGATGAGTAAAGCGGTAATGGAGGTCCCTCTGGCATCCTTGATAGCCTTCAAAGAGTGTAAACTAATTGGTCGGGAAACGCTGAGGATCTTGGGACCGGTGAGACAAGGTCCGTGAAAGCAGTGCTTCTCCTTGACAAAGAGGGATTTCACAATCGAATGTGGTCCTAGTAAGGCTAATTTGAGGTAGACCAGGGCTAATTGATACATAGGGACTTTTGAAGGCTTGAATGGATCTACAGCCATTTCTACAGGACGGTCGCAGATAAACCAATTCAAACTGTTTGTAATAGAGACACCGTCCATGTAGACGTGGTTCAGTTTCCAGATGAAGGAGTAATAGCTCTTCGTGTCCTTGTTTGAAGCACTGGCCTGATCGTACTGGAAATTTTGTATGAATTGTATTTCCCATTTAGGATGATTATCAGACATAGGTAGGTCATATAAGCTGCTGATGTTTTCAAGAATTTTCTTCTCAGTCATTATTTCTGATGGGGTGGATGAGACGTGTCGAATGTGGTTTTTAATATCGAAGCTATCGTCAAATTCCCAGCAGAAGAATCCGAGCTTGTTAGCAATTTTGCATTTCATCCTCTGGAATTTTTCTTTATTGAAACTGTCCGAGTCGAGTACATTTTCCAGCTTGGTTTGAAACTGTTCAAGGGTGGATTCCCCTTCAACAACTACTTGAGCGTAGATGTAATTTGTGTTGATGTAAGTGTCACAAGCCCAAAAAGAATCGGAACTGGCTATCAGCTTTACTTTCCCTTTGTACCGAGCCCACAGGTTAATCTTGACAATAGCTTGGATTATTAATAGAGCTAAGGACAATCCGATAAGAACTGGTGACACTATTAACACAGTTAGGTTGATAAGGACTACTTCGGTTATGAATTCAAGGGTGGGCAGCTTGATTCGGCTGGTTTTGGAAAGAATGCATAAGCAAAGGAATAAACTATAGATTTGAATGATGTATGAAGACACATTTTCGTTGTACCCTTGATGTAATCGATAAGGGTCTACTTCTACTGCTGAGAAGCTATCGTTGCAAGGCTTGCTGGAGTCAATAACTATAGAGCTGGAATTTCTGTGATAGCTCATTTTTAATATATTTATGTGAATTTAATCCGCCTAAGTCAACTTAATCCGTGTTGCACCTACTGGAACCTAATAGATAATGAAAATAGCCTTTAGAGAATTCCATCCAAGACGATTTGGATGGGAAAGGCCCGTTTTTTATGAGCATGAAAAACATCACACTTGAAAATAGGATTGGGATATTTCCATGTCCCACGCTATTATAACCCTGCAAAATCTAACAACCCAATTATCGCCAAGATTATCAATAGTGAAGATTTTCTGAGCAGAAGGGATTGCAATTGAGAGTCATCGTGACGGTTGAAAGCTGAAAGCTTTAACCTTGCTTGCATGTGCGTGCAGTAATGTGAATTGAGAATATAATTTTAAGAGTTTGTATCCAAAGATAAATAATTCTAGCAGTACTTTAAATGTATAATAGAAATTTATAACCTCATCACATTTCACAATTATTTAAAATAGGAGTTGTTGCAGAAAACACACATTTAACAAGAAATATTTTAAATAGACGTGAATCCCTATGATTTTTACAAGTTTGTGTGCTTATAATAGTAATAAATCTTATTTAAAACATTTTCTAAACAAATACTTGACAAGTTCTCAAAAAAAAACTCTAGTTTGCCTCAGAATTTTGGAGATAAAATTCTAACTTCCTCTTCAAATATATTTCGATGAAAAATCTGGGGCAAGAAAACAATGCTTCAAGTTCGGCTTTGATTTGTATCTCCTTTAAGCAGTTTACTTCCTCGATCCACGAAGCATCATTCTGAAAGAACATAAACATTTTATGAATAGATAGATAATTGATAGACCTGATGATGAACTCAATGTTAATCAGCAAAAAACTGAATCATGAAACTATAATACCTTCAGAAGAAGACGCTGTTCAACAAATCCAAGCTTCCGGCTGTCTTTTTCATTCATCATTTTCGATGCGTTGTTGGGAAGATTCAATGAAACAAAATCAGAGGGCTTCATTCCAAGCCAAATTAAATCTGGGACATTCATGGCCGTGAAAACGTCGTCATTTGTGCATCTTGCGAGATTAGCCTGTCCGTATGAACCCCACCGATAAATAGCAGCAATCTCAATCCCATGAGGGTCACAGTCCACAAGTATAAAAACTTTTAGTTTCAATACAGAACTCAATTTCTTTACTAACTTCTGAGTGGCAAAATCCGGGTAACCCTTTCCTAAAAATAAAGACAGGTATTAAAATTAAAAGTATATTCATAGGCAAATCTATTTAATAAACAATACTCACCAGTTATAAGAATCATAGGCCCAAGGCTGGTAAAAATTTGTTCTCCTAGTAAACGCTGAAAGATAGTGTCCTTTTCTACAACTAAAATTAACTTGGCTTCCGACTGGAAATCTGTTAGTCCTGCAAAGGAGACCAAGGGCAAATTATTCATAGACCGCTGAAAATGAAATCGAACTTTGACCAGAATGATAACGGTGACACAGGTGACAAGCAAATACTTACCGCTCACACAACTGGGCACCAACAATCCTGACCTAAATTTTGACACCTCAATCCTTTCCCCAGTATCATTTGTAAAGGTTAGATCCCCAGCAATTAGTCCTTTAGACGTAGCTTGGATGCAGAGAGCATCTCTCGGAACCTTTAATGCAATAAACCCTTATAAATGATTTAACTCTTTAAAAAAACTTGTTTTAGCATAATATTTAACTGATTTTCCCCAGCGCGCAAACTAACCTTAAGGATAAGACACAAATCACTCAATCCTGCATCCAATTTCATCTGTGTCCCATACAAAGATACATTTTCGTAGTAAAGTTCCCTTTTAGTACAACTCTGACCTTTCTGTATCATCGTGTACACTTTGGACATCAGATGAATGAGAAGTGTGAATTTCTTTTGTGACAGTTTTCGTCCAAACTTAACCATGGTCTTTGGCTGGCGATCAACCACTCCATCCTCCCGGATGCCCCTTTCCACATTTTCCGGATTTAGATTGCGGTTGGCTGATTTGAAAAATTCTGACCCGCTTAGCACTCGCAAATGCTCCAGGATTGGCATATTCCCTTCTACAACTGACCTAATGACGGAGAGGACAGTATTCTCAATCTCAGTGCGAACCTTCCCTCGAACTCTTTCTAATTCGTTTTCCTGATCTCTACACGCCATTGTCGATAATATTCTATTCACCAGTTGTGCCTTTTTCGAACTTCCAAGATTTTGAACAGCCGGAATGTACTTAAAATATAAAGCACTTATAGCGAATGGTTTGATTAAAAGTTTGAAAACAGTGGAATGAAAACCCGAGAGTTTTAAAGGTAACTCAAACGATTCCAATCGACGTTTCAGTCGGAAGTCCTGATTTGAAATTAAATAAAAACCCCACTGTAATTCTGTTTTTTGCAAAATTTCAAAAACTTGAAAATGAAAAGAGAGAGAACAAACCGACGCACACTTTTCACTTCCGTTAGTGAAAGTGGTGAAAACTTTGTCGCTCGTATATTGGAGAAGCAGCTATCAGTTTTCTTTTCATATCGCAGTATTTAGTCTTCCCTGTCGTTTAGATTTGGACTTCATGATCGACGGACGACGGGGAGGTCAATAACTTTAAGGTCGGAGCGATCCAGATCGCCATCGGTAACTGTGCGGTCAGATGTGGGTAACAGTGTTGGGTCAAGTTACTCAAGTTCATTATTACCCAGCACGTGACCAAGCGCGATATCTACGTGTTAATTAAATGCACGAGATATAGGGGTCAGAATTCTCCGGCATTAGTAAGATAATTTATTCTTTAAGTGTGAATTGCATTTTTTTTATAACTATGCCCTTCAATAATTGATTAGGAACGAAGACAGCTATCCAGTTGCAGTCCATTGCGGCTCGTTAAGTCGGTAGGAATACCTCCTCCGAATTTATAATTTAAACTAAAAAATAATCCACACTGAATGTTAACGCTCGAAAGTTAATATTAATTTTCTTGCCATTTTCATTTCCGTTTTGAAACTTTGGTCTCAGCATGCTAATAATAATAATATATGTTACATGTATATCATGTACTAAAAAAAACCCATTCGTGTTGATAGTTCAAGATCGTGGGGCTGCAGATTGTCGATGGGGAGGGTAGTAACATTTTCTATTTAAACTAAGTTGCATCCTGTATCCCTTTTGTATTTAAAAAGTTGCCAGCTAGTGTGATAAATTGCAGATCGTATCTTCTGATCAGTAAGTTGTTAAAATGATATCAAATGAACAGAAGCTGCCTGCTTTTATCTAGTAGTATTTTGTTTAGATTAATCTATTATTTTGTTACTACGTAGGCATTAGCCAATTAGTTCAAGTTCATTCCCAGCGTGAATAGTAAAATTCCCATTTACTAACTGATTTACGTCAGTACAAAAAACTCGTGAACTCTCTGGACAAACGTGATGCTAATAATTTAATAGTAGTAATCAAGGTATTATGCAATTGATAACGATTGGATTTGCACGATTTGTTAACTAAGAAAAACCATTCTATGTAATCAATATTCTCACATGTACCCAACATTGCCATTTTATAATGCTACAACCTTTAAAATAAAATACACGATGAGACTAATATCTGAACTATGAATTACGAATACTTTTAAATTTAAATATGTCTTAAATTTTTAGATTAAGTTATTTATAAAAAATATCTTTTGGTGTATGTGTCGATAACTTTTAAAATCCGCAATCCACTTGTAATTCATCGAAAATAGTCTATAAAAAATGTTCAAGCCTTGAAGTTTACTGCTCCGAATTTAGTAACGAATTTATTTTGATGAGATTATGTAGGTAAGGTCTTTATTTTCCTTAGTTTACAAACAGCTCTGAAGATATGTGTACAAAATACCGACTTTGTATACCAGATGTGTAAAGGAGACGAAGACGAATCCACGAAACATATGAGGGTGGACATTCACAGGGGACCAGTCTATCGCAACATAAACTAACAGTACAAAATGAACTAATATAATTATCACATAAAGTGCCACCCAGGCTTTCCTTGCTCCTGGAGTTTTCTGAAATTCATAAGCAAATCCCTTATTAGTACTAACAAGCCTTAATTACAACTGGGGCATAAGACTGGGTGTGATTAATGAAATGCCTTTCCATACAAATGCTAAAAGGATGAGACCAAGTGCGTTGATTACTATCGTTGCAATGGAAATGTCGATGCCCCATTCATTTGGCGCGACGTAGCCTGGATAAAAAATAGTTAATACAGACTTACAATTGAAACTTTCAAGGTCTAGGAAATAATAAATACAAACCTAAAAATAGAGAAACTTCCATGAGGTAAGCAGTTACAGGATAGTGGAAGCACCGATGAACATTTACGGCCTGGAGGGATTCCCAATCTTATTATTAATATTTCTAAATCATCGCTATTTTATAGAAATGGCAAGTCTTACGATTTCGGAAATTAGTAAAACTACAGATATCTGTACAGGGGCCTCTTTATAGTAATCCCTAATGGCACAAACTCCTTGACCTACAGGGCTTAACTTGACCTTGCCCTCGTCCGAGGAGAGATGGAAGTACGTTTCGATTCCTGACACAATACAGAACCCAAAGAGGACTGTGCCCCATAGGAATGAAAAGATTCTTTGTATTGCATCACGCACATCGTACGCTTCCCCCCATAGGCGCTGCAATTAAATCAATAGGCGTTTGGGCTATTTAAATATGCATTAGTGTAATGGAACATTTAATAATAGTTTGAAAATTGTATCCACAACCAACCAATATTTCTACAAAGGCAGCATACGTGGTTTTAACAATTGTCGCAGTAACCCAAATTATTGCAAAGTGCTTATTCCCCTGTAAGTTTAGAAATTCGCATTACATTTTATTTCATACAGGGCATGGGAAAAATCTTGAAATTAGAGAAGACTTGCCTTAATAATTACAGCAATCCAGAGCATAACATCAGCTAAAATCTGAAGAATTAATACAACACCTAGTAGCACCCATTCGGGATATTCTGTGGGACAGTAATGATAATAATAACAATAAACACACTTGTCATCCCTGGACAATGGGGTTTGAAATTGGAATAAAAAATTTTGAGAATTAATCTGATGGGTAATTCCATGTGATTCTTACTTTGTATGTCTTCAACCAAATTGCTCCGTTCACGATTATAGTGTCCGTAATGATAGTCCGCAATGGTAAAAGCTAGAGAATGACTGGCAGCATTACAAGTCACAATCTGCAAAATTAGAGGAACATTAACTCACACTAAACTCAAACGATTCAACTTATTACCTAAACAAGCTCAAATGTAGTTCTAAAAGCTGTAAGCCGACAACTTCATGAAGGAATTTGGGGATGGAATCGAACTTTTCCAAGCAATTCGAATTCCTACCCCTTGTAAAGTTTGTAAAAAAAACACAATTACAAAAATCTTTGTAATCCTACCGTTTCAATAATGGCCACAAGTATGAGTGCATTGCTTAGAGAGAGGCCAATCCGGTACCAAGGGCCAAGACCCATTATGACATGCATGAATGGCTTTATAGATTATGAGATTCCTTGTGCGTTAATTTAGTCTTGTGAGGGTAAATAGTACCAGCACCAGCAACCGGAGCACTATTGTGGGGGCTGGGGATGACAGTCATGATGGTCTAGGCTTGTCCATCTCCCTTATCCGAAGGTTTCTCGCCGAGTTCACCACAATCCAGGAGAGTCACACACAGTTCATAGATAATATTATGATAGACACTCCTTCGCCCTTCCACGTTGGCTACAAATTAAATAAAACTCATCTCACCAAGAAGATCCTCATCTTCTCCTCATCTCTACCCATGCTAAGAAAATCCTCAGAGACCACACCACTCCTTCAGGGGGAATGTAATAAGGAGCCGAGACAGACTCAGCATGCTTTTCTTCAAAGGATAAATTAAGACTTTTTGGCAGTGACTCAACTGGACCATCGCCCTTCGCCCAAATCCACATGTACGGCCACTTCGACATGGGATATCTGTACCCACGACCCGGTGTGTGTGTGTAGTTGTACACTTGTCTTCTGCTGTGTAGAAGCTGCCATCCCCAATAGTGGTACATGATAGTAGAGTGGTGGTGGTATTGACAAAGCAAAAAGTGAATACCAGACATTCGACACTTTTTCCATCGAATCCACACAATTCCTTCCTTCTTTCTCTGTAGAATGAGAGGGTGATGGGGAATGATAGTTAACGTGCTTACTAAGGACGAGCAAAATGGCATAATTTCACGAGCTCACTTAAGAAGCTCTAGTTAGTCTTCTCATCTCATCTCACCGATAACTAACTTGAAATCCTCATTCCATTCCGCCTATCTCATTCTTCTTATTCACAACTACATCCCTCCTCTAACCAACTCGGTGTAACGGAGAGGTCTACCCAGACAGAATTAACAGAAGAGTTTCAACCATCGCCCGTCGCCCGTGCTTTTAATAATCTCACCCGGCACTGCCGATTTCTCAATTGGCCTTTAGGTGGGATTTCATTTCATGAGATCTCATCGTGGACTAAAAAATCACCCGTCTCACTTCTATCTTGAAAGGTGATCTTTCAAGGTTTATGTTCTATAGGTTGTCTGACAACAGTTGTAAATCTTTTACCCCTTGTCCCCTCTGTATGTCGCCCTTCTGAGGAATACAAAGGATGGTGAAAGATACGGGAGTTAGATAACTCGGCGACTAATATTTTGCCAAGTAATTTGTGGCTTCCTATTATTGTTGATTTGCTCAGATTTTTTTGGCCCTCACTCAAGAGAAGGTAATTGTCGTTTCTGGATGATCTTGAGGAATTCTCTAATCTATGAATCTACCTAGACACCAAAAATGCCAATGGATTTACATTCCCTATAAGCAATTCACAGCCCTCATATATCTTCAATCCTAAGATTCAGAATCACTCGAAAATCTACTGAGTATTTCCTCCTCTTGCGTTAGATGTGTCCCATACCAGCAATTACGTGATAAGCTAATGTAAAGTATGTACAAATTATTATTTGCCAGAGTAAGAGCAAGGAGACTATATGTGGGATTCGGCAATCATTAAAATACTTGGTGATGGGGTGTTGTGTAACTCAGGCTGGGTTAATCTGCGGAATGAATTCCAATTTAAGTTCACATCTGGATGATGGGTCATATAACTCTTTATGGATAATGTACTTGTCACATTATTTGAGTTGGGATTGTCAAAAAATCTTGTAAATCCTGGGAAACACACTTTTCACCCGCTCTGAAGGATATCCAAGGACCAATGTTGTCTCAAAAGATTTGCGACTACTTTACTCCCCAGAACATTTCAAAAATGCGTATGGCACTCTAGCACATTCTATCTGTGTGAATTATCTAATGGCATAATAGCAAAATGAATGACTAAAAATAGAGCTTCGTTTCGTAGAGGCTTGTTTGCGAGATAGTGAAGGAAAAAATCCTCTGAGTGAAGATGGCTAAGGCATTTCGGGTAATCCGTAAGATGATCCTGTAAAGGGGGATTGTATTATTATTATTGCCGGTTAAGATAGACACATTCAATTCCATCCACGCCAAAAAGCTCCCAGCCTACTAGGTCTGCACAAAAAAAATATACTCACTACTTGATATCTGAAAAGATAGCGATTACAAATCGTTCCTTAGTAGCAATTCGCTTAACAGCTTGACATCCTGGGTCGGCTGGGTCTCTTGATCGATGAGTGTAAATGAGCGTCACTTTGACACGATTGGACGGAGCGGAGCTCTAGGGTTGTAGCCATGAATAAAATAAATGGAGGTTTAAGATTTCAGATTAAAGATCTATGACTGCGAAAACAGACTCAAGACCTTTTATGATACGGGCTTGACTCTTTGGTAAAAGTAAAGTAATCCATGGGGACAGTTAAAGTATGAGTTCAGGGGATTGAGAATAAGATGGATTTTCGGTGCTCTGATCTCTTAAATTCTTAACTGTCAATCTAGAGCTGAAGACGGAGAGTCTTGTGTGTCTTTTTATGAATTTATTTCTGGCTCGGAGCAATAACTTTACATATCTATCTATTCCCTTGTTATCTATACGTATATATCTATCTGATCTGGTATTTCAAATGTGTCAAGGGAGTGCGGAGTGTTGTACACGTGGGGACATCAATGGACTTTGCATGGAGGTGAGACAGGGAAAGGAGTGAGTAGTGCATGATAAGCGTGTGGAATTTAATTACAACTTTACTAACTATCGGAATGAGAGAGCGTTTGAAATTGAGCTGCATTTTTAAGTAACCTGATATTGATTAAAGTGGTACAATAAATTGGAGTCTTCTTCAAGTTTGCGAAAAATTATGCTTTAGCCACCAAACATCGAATCAAAGTTCGAATTCGTAATTTATTATGATTCACAATCGCTGATTTCTACTCTGAAACATCAGAGAATGAGATTACAATGAAATCTCATGTGCTGAAATGAGCTAGAACTGTGTATCATGATATGGCCGGGATTCATTTATGTATAGATTTATTGTTTCTAATTCGAATCGAGAAACACATCTATCCCCTGGGTGTTACAAGGTTTAAAATCGTATATATTGCTGTTCTGTAGATTTGATATGATTTATGATACACGCATTGTCAAACAGGAAGCATGTAATTAATTATTGTATACGTAGCTATCTGTAGTTGTAACACAATGCAGTCTCTGACTTTCGTCGGAATTACAACTTATGTTACAAATGTAGTAGTTTTTAGTTTCCGGTGCACTGCATCCAAATAAAGTTGGCAACAACTAGGAAAGCCATGCGAGTACATTCATGCAATCGCATCAATTCTTAACTACCTCTATGTAATAAGTTCGGACTTAATTATTGTAGTGAAGTTTAAAATAAAAAGAATGCCTGATGGTGATTCTAAAAATCTATAGATATTAAAATATAAATTAGATTAAGTTCACTTGACTCGTAGCGTCCGCTGTTTGTTCATATTCGTTAGCATAAGGGATATGTAAGAGGTAAGTAAATCGTCCATTTTGTAGCCGAGTGAGGTCTCGCACAAAAGTTTCGAGCCTCGGACTAGATTTCCTATTGTCATGTGGAAATATGTGTTTCCAGATGACCAGTTGGAAATCTTTGTGAACGGATGGGTGACCAATAGTTCCTGTGTGTAATAAAATGTCAGTGTAAGTATTATGAATTCCAATTGACATGAAGAATTAATTACAGGAATTAATTAACGATAATGTTACCTTGGTCTGTGGATGAATTAAACTAACGCCTTGTTTGTTAATTGCAATAAGAAGCAACTCCGGGTAGCTCGGATCTGTCGTTTGCTTCACTTCGAAAAAAGCTGAGCCGAAGGTAGGCCAACGGTAGATGATCTTCAAGAAGTTAATTTTCCCATCATCCGAACTCATTCCTTAAAACATGAAAAAAATAAATTAAAAACTGTGGAGATAATTTGCGAGATTCAATAAAACCTACCAGCATCTTGGTTGTAGGCTGCAACGATTGCTCGTTTCCAGTCATTTGAGCTTTGTAACTTGGCCAAATCAGGGGGGATCAATTCTCGCAGTATTTGCCTAATTAGAAAAAATTGAAGGTTAATTAAAATTGAACGTTAAGATGGATTCAACCGTTTTTGTGATGGTTTTATGTAAATTATAAATTACGGTATTTGCTGCAATTCTTGCTTGCTTTCTCCGAATCGTACGCGATAAATAAGCGCTCCCAATTTTGCTGATTCATCTTTGCCACATTTGTGATACCCTGTAACAGAATGAAAGGCATATGAATAAATACCCTTTCTGAGGTCACATTGCATATAATTCTAGCTAATTAATAACTTACCTCTTAGATATTTAGGAAGTTCTTGGTGATAATGGAATATTAAGTCCGCCATCCTATCCTTCCCAGGAACCGTATTGCTCCACAGCTTTCTCATGAAGAACACTTGATATGTGAATTGGGGTACAGTACCTACAAACACAAGGCAGTAAGTAGTCGATTTTTTTATAAAGAATTCATAATGTTTTTTAAATCTTTGTAATAGTCCAATTGTACCATCTCTAGACGGTCTAGCCCGTTTAATCCAGTCGGTTAGATGTCTGACAAAATCGAAGAAGAAATCTCCCTCGGGTACAGAAATGACTTTATCCGCAATCTTTACAAACAGACTGAAGCCCTCAGCCGACCTAAGGGTCAATCTCTCTGCAATATTAGTACAGAATTCTTTGGCCCTTGTTGAGGAATCAACTTCGAAAGCTTCGTCAGTATCGTCTGGAAAATAGACTTTGTGGAATATTTGTGTCGTTTTGTGTTGAATAGCCTCAACCTCGACCTGGTGAGGGGGGTATTTTCTCTGGCCAACTTTTAAGGTCTTTTGTAACCTCTGCAAGCAATCTTGAGCTATTGGGTGGCGTCTCGTTCGCAAGAACTGGGTCAACTCTTTAAGTAGTGTTTGGGAACATGCGAAAAGTCCTGTAGCCAGCCACATTAATTCCCAGCCCCGCTCCTCACTGAACTTATTCCTATTGTCCGTCAGTTGCTTCATGACTTGGCAATAAACTTCATCTCTCAAGATCTCTTGTTTTAATGGGGGATCGAATATCTGGTCCGTTAGCTCGTTTCCAATCTTGGATCTCTTATGAGGAATGTCTCCCATGTATTTTAGGGCAGAAGTAAAAACAAAGCAAGCTTCTTCCACGAGTCCTTCTTTGTTTTGAAGTTTCTTTAGAAGAGGCTGCCGAATGGGCTCTCTGGAGTGACGCCATAGTTCATCTCTTCCAGCCCTCCGAGCTGATGATAGGGTAAGCGTTTTTGAAATTGTTCGTTTTGGTGGGGGGCGGAAGTGCTCGATAGAGTATTCTTCCAGCGTATGAGGCTTCTCTTTGAGCGTGTCGACTCCATTTGTGTATGAATAGGCTAGTCTCCGACCTCCGTCTTCCGTTTTGAAAAGTTCTAAGATATCTGGTGGTGGTTTTGTTGTTGTGGGTAGAACGTATACTGTCTCTGAAGGGAAATCACCTTTGTCTCCGGTACGTTCACATCTGTCGGTAATCATATCAGACGGATAAGTTAGTTTTGGTAATACTAGAGGTTTTATATCTTTTTACAACTAATGCAGTTACAAAAAAAGCATATAATGGCTAGACGGTTACCTTCCAACTGTCCAACCGGAATTCATCACAGTTTCACCGAAATTCTCATCCTCTAGCATAATTAAGTCACCCTTGAGGAATGATAAGAAGCTGGAACCTTCGTCTAAAAGCATCATATTTGTATTATGTATATGCTTTTATAAGTAACCCTTTCAGATAAATATTTCTTATCAGACTTGCAGAGTAAATTGAATTTTAACTTACTTGGAGGCTTGTAATCCTGCATGGCAATAACGAAATTTGATCTGCGTTTCAGTCCATCGAGAAAGAAGTCCACGAGGTCCTTAATATCGTCAGAGTTAGGACTTTGGAAAGTAAACTCCTCTCCTGTTCGTATTGTGGATAAAGTAAATGTATTTCCAAAGATCTTTTCGCTCTTTTCAGCTCTAATATTTGTTATCTCGGGAAAGGAGAGTTCAAGCAAGACTTGCTCTTGGTCATCCACAACATAAATCCCGGTCCAGTTGATGGCTAGAATGACATCATTTTTCGGTAAGTTTGGACCAGAGTATCGAAACGCTTCATAGAAACGGGAGAACAGGAGGGGCCACTTGAACTTCGCATATGCCACAATGTCCTCTTTGACTCTTAGCAAATCCATCCTGTCTTTGGCTAATCCACTCTGCAAATAAATTATGCACATAAAAATCGTTGCTTGCCGTGCTATTTTCATTGTTCTATAGTTAAATTAATGAATAATCGTTCTAACCCTTTTGAAAGAATTTCCGACAAGCAGAGCCCATTTTTCAACAGACTTGTCTGAAGCGTTGAGACTGAAGTCAGGAATATAACTGGTTATTGCAGCATTCAGCTTTTCCACTGCAAGTTCTGAACCATGCTCAACATAGTACTGCTGGGCTGCAATTGTCGCCAGGTCTTCCTCCTTGTCACATCTGTACTCTCCAAACTTGATACCTCGGACGACTTGTTGATAAATTAGGTTTGTTGCCACTGCATCTTCACTTGGATCGTGCCATGGGGAAAATATTTCCTAAAAACAAATGTCATTCAGGTCAGGTTGGACTTTAGTACCCATTGTAATGAATTCCTGATACTTGTTGAGTTTAAAAATATACCTTGCGGAAGAATAACCTCCAGGGAGCATTTCTTTCCTGAGCTCCTTGTTCTTTTGCATATTGTTCACATTGAGAAATTGCATCCATCACATGCTCATTCCCACTGCCCAACGAAGATACCTAATATACATGAGAATGGTTAGTAACTGTTTATCTCAAAGGTAGAAAGATAAGTGTATAAACTAACCTTATCGAATAAAGCAATATATAAACTGAATCCAAATTGGTCTTTCAAGCCAATTTTGTCTGCTAGTTGAATACAAAGCTCTTTGGATGTGGTCGCCGAGTCCGCGAGCAGATTCTTAGTATTCCCATCCATAAATGTAATGGGTAGTATAATTGGTTTCTTTGACTTTGTAGCCTATATTAGAATCACGCATGCCATAATATTAGCAAAGTTCTTAGATTAATTATATCAATAGAAGTTGGCTACATGGTCAGTACCTGTAATTCGAGCCAACTCGGTGGCTGATTTCTGGTCCCATTATTAAACGTCCTCTTCAGACGCTCCTCACAATAAGGGGCATACCCTGGGGGTCCCTCACGAATAAACGCTCGAATGTATTTTACAAATCTTTCCGATGGGGCAAAGCATCCGACGCAAAGCGATAGAAGGATCCACCCTCGAGCATGAGAGGATTTCGAAGGGTTATTTGTCAATTGTTTACAAATCTGACAGTAAATCTCGTCCCTGAGTTCTGCTCGGAGAATTCCGTGACCAATGATGAAATGAAGCTTTTCTAAATTTGAAGTCGGTCTGGATTCCAGCCATGATTGATAGGAATCAGCAGCACCGTCATCCCCTTCCAGACGTCGCCGGACATCTTCTCCTAATTTGTTTTTCCTCTTTAATGTAAGTGACACCAATTTGTGGCGGATGGATCTTGGTTTCTGCTTTATGTTGTAATCATTCTAGAAATAATTTGATTGTTGATTTAGCTTTTATAAAGGTATTAAAAAATCTCGAGGCTATTCTAACCCTTGTAAAAATACTTACCACATTGTCAAGGCCAAGTTCTTGGAATTCCTTAGAGCGAGCAAAATTTCTTCCCAGTGTTGCCGTTACCTTTGACATCACGGACGTAGTATCCCGCTCCATAGAATGATACCTGGGCTCAGGAAGATCCCCCATGAACCTTAAAATTGTGATCCAAAGAGCCTGGGCAGCCAATTGATCTGCTGGTGTGACCAAAGGTAGCAAGGACGCTTTTAATGGTCTCCTGGAGTACTGGTGGTTCACATTTCCTGTGAAATAGGTTGCGGCAAACTTTTGAAACTTGAATTCAGACAAATCTTCCATATCTCTAGGAATTTCAGGAGCAGCGTATATTTCTTCATCTGCTTTTGGGGGATTTGGCAAATCTCTGAAGGCACTTGGGGGAGCAGCTTCAGAAGTGTTGTCAGGTAGGAAATCAAACATTGCCTCGACTAGTTTTGAATCATCGACAGGCTCGTCTTGTTTTCTTGCAGCGTTTTCGATAACCATCTTCTTCTTGTCAATTACAATTCTATCTTCTCTATCGATTTCGATTTCCTTTCTCTGCAAGGCCATGAGCCTTTCTCTGTAATTATTTTCGGCAACCTCTTTGTATCGTTTATTTCCTTGTTTCTTCAATTCTTTCTCTTCCTGATCTCGGAGTCTCAAAGCTTCGAGTTTGCCCCTTTGCTCGAACTGCGTTGAAAACCAAAAAGAAAAGTTATAATGTTTTTTGAAACATTAATATCCAAATTCAAATAAACTAACTAACCTTCATTCTCTTGTATTGCTTCTGGGCTATCATTCGACGAATATGAGACTGAATTTTTATTGCAGCCCATTGCTTCCCTCGAACTTGTCTTCGTACGAGATAACCACGGCAAACAGCCTGCAATCATGCAAATTTTAATTGTTAATCGATGTGTATTAATTGAATTGAAAAAAAATACTCAAATTCATTACCTGGAGCCCAACAACATGACCTCTAAGATGTTTGAATCGATGGGCTAACACCCTCGAACGAATTAGAGCTTGAAGTCTCATGTAGCCCGTTCGCATTTTTTGGTATCGAACCCTCTGTAAGTAGCCTCGGACAGTCTTCTGTACAACAACTGCAGCAATTCTCATTTTCAAGAACCGTTTCCTATAGTACCATCCTTTGATATTTCTCTGTAGTATGAGAATCTTCTTCGTAAGGACTCGATCTCTCTCTTGTTCAAGGAAAAGATCATGGGCATCTTTCAAGAAAACTTTTGTCTTCCCGAGCTGATAATCCGACTTGCCAAGTACAGCTTGACAGATTCTGGACGAAGCTGCTCGACAATCTGTTTTATGGGCTGGAGGGATTCCACTAATAAGGAAACGGTACCGTTCGACGAACTCTCGGAAAGTGTGACGAATTGGATAGCCTGCTCTTCGGATTCGGATAGTTTCCATCATCCCTGAATACCTCAACTGACGACAGCACAGATCCCGATCGAAAACCATTGGCTTTTTTAACTCATTAGGCTTGATACACCGAACGAAAAATGGAGCACAGTTGTTTAAAGTTTTCATAAGAGAGTCTAAGGACTTTTTGAATTGTGATGAGAGTGTAGGGGCTCTCTTCCTTGTGTCGTTTCCCATTCGAATATCCTCTTGGAACAACATTTGGATGAACTTGTTCTTTGAAATCTCAATCAACCCGAGTAAGTCTGCACTGAACGTGTCTCTGTTCTTCTCAAGAAATCCTCGAACGTCGTAAAAGACGACCCCGGCAAAGTGATTGAACCCGAACGAAGCATTGATATCAGATTTTGGCTTTAAGTAATTCTTATTCGAAGAATGAGTCTTGTGCAGCTTGGCCAACATTGTGGTGTCAGTTCCTTTGGGAAACTTGGATTCCTCGTCCACTAAACTCATGATATTGAGCTGCTTAATCGCAATTAAATCCAAAGCTTCTTGGTTATCAATGAATTCAATATGTTTCCACGAAATCCCTTCCAAGTTATACTCCTCCTGCTCCAACTTAAAGATATGACGTACGAAAAACTGTTGCAAGTTCTCATTAGCATAATTAATGCAGAACTGCTCGAAACTATTATTCTCAAAGTTTTCGAATCCAAAAATGTCCAAAACTCCGATGGATGAATGTGCTCCAGCACGAGGATGGAAAATAGCAGCATTAATTTTGCTCACAATCCAAATGAACATCCTTCCGTAAATCCCTTTCGCAAAAGCATCTCGAACGTCCACCGCTTGTGCTCTAGACATTGTCGAAACCACCGTCTCTCCGTGAGCAAAGATGGTTTTCATGGTCAAAGCTTCAATTAAAGATTTACGATTCACTCCAAGTATACTTGCTGCATGTTCAACACTATTTGTATCTGAGATCTCAGTAGCATCCAAATTATCTGAAAGTAAACCATTCATTGAATATTATTAGTCTGCATGAACATAATGACAAGCTCAATTACAATTGACTCACTAATAACAGCAGCTTTAGTCTTGATATTCCCTAAATGTAAGAGCGCTGCGAGGACTTTCAAAACCTCCCAAATCTCAGCGTCCGAAAACATGAGAACTTTCATGGCGGATCGGATGTCTGCAAATTCGGCATTGTCATCCCGACCTTCACAAGTGATGCTGCCCCCACCAGTCAAGTACTTGTAGTTCGTGGGCTCTGCAAGGTTTAGCTTTATCTTCTCTTCTTTATTTAATCCGGAGAGCATACAGTAGAATATGTGGTAGTTTCTCTCATCTGTATTTTGAGATACAATTCTAGACTTTTCCAGCAAATACTGCTCGATTTTTGCACCTTCGATGACTCCGCCTTTGCTAAAGTGGATGTCGATGTACTTGCCGAAACGTGAGGAGTTGTCATTTCGGATTGTTTTGGCATTTCCAAAAGCTAAATAATTTAAATTAAGTTACATCTTCGAGCACAATCATTATCTTTATGTAGAGGGCTTTTCAATGTACCTTCAAGTATGGGATTGGCTTCCAAAATTTGCTGCTCAATCCAAGAATGCTTTCCACTAATCGCAGCCAAATACTGTAAGATAAGCTTCGTACTCTCCGTCTTACCAGCACCACTCTCTCCACTAATGACAATACATTGGTCCTGGCCATAGCGTTTCATATTTCCGTAGCTGTTATCTCCAATTGAAAATATGTGTGGGGGAAGCTCTCCAATCTTCTTGTCTTTGTACAATTTAATCTGCTCTGCTGTATAAATTGGCAGAATCTGGTAGGGATTCACGGCCACAAGGATTGACCCTGTGTAAGTCTGCAAGGGTGTAAACACAGGATTAGCACCAATTAATCTTATATTTAATTAAAATAGGAGTTTATGACAAGATGAATTATAAAATTCATGAGCTTTCATCAAAATTCAAAGCACATGCAACAGGCAGTACACACACACACGGTCAGTTCATGTGATGTGATAAGCAATGCAAAGGAGCTTCACGCGGCGTCTTTTGCATGTTTGAGGATATTGGTGAGAAATGGAACTCCTGTAGCCAAGTCCTCAAGCAGAATTCATTGGCACTGTTGACCATATATTTACTAGGAAAGCTTTAGGAGTTGGAGAGGAGCAATCAACTTGGATTGTATGAGCATAGGGAGACGAAGCAGGTATTAAATAATTAAATAAATGAAGTTTCTCACATAAATGAGGTTTTCGTTGTAGCGGATGAGGAGATTGCGAAGAATGCCGGCTTCGTGAAGATCCCCCAAGGAAATCATGTCTTCGACTCCTTGAATTGAAGTCGGGTGCATCGCCTTGATGCGTCTCTCTGGTGTGAGCCATATTTCCTATTGTTCAAAATATTTCAAAGTTTTTTATACGCACATCACAGTCAACACTATTAAAAGGAGCTGTGAGTTAAACAAATAGCTATTTAAGTCTACGGGTACTTGCTAAATGGGTTTAGGTAAAAAGAAAATACGTCGTGTTCATTAATTCCTCATATGAAATTGTTTTCACATCCCACTCGGCTTTTCTAAAAGAGAGACGGTCTTATTGCCAACCACATTTTATTGATACTTGGATGCCACTGATGAGTAATGTCGTCTAGTATTACAAGTACCGAGATGAATCATCACCAGCGGAAAATAGAGATGAAAATAGAAGCAAATTGGAGATGACAATTGAAGCAAATTCTCATATCATTATCATCATTACTGAAATGTCAACTAAATCCTTTGGTGGCCGATTTCTCGTGTCTTATATTCAAGAATGAAGAGGTACGATACAATTTCTAATGCCTAACACCGTATCATTTCACGTGAAACTCGAGCCCCTTTTTCCCATGATAGTTGACAGGTTCGTGACAGTTTCTGGGCATTTAAGAGTCTACGAATATCGACAAGTTGAATGACACACCTCTCACTTACAAATGAATATAATTCCAAGTATTAATTTCTAAAATTTGGGACTGATCAAGCAAATAATATCCTACTATCATCATATGCACTAATCCCCAACCACAAAAGGCAGCCAGTCCCTCAAAAAAGTGTTATTGGCTAATTAGCTCGATTCGAGACGATAAAAACTGTCTTGGAAAGCTTTGAAATATTTTTAAAAGGGTATTCGGCCAAATAGCATTGGAGTTAACTTGAGAACCAAGCCTTGAACTACGAGGATGGAAACCTACGTGTTTATCAATATTGACATACGAGAGCCTTCAAATTGCGGTTTGTTCTGTCGGTTCTGCTTATGAATATTGATTGAGGATAATCACCTAGCTAGGTCTGGGCACTATGAGCGCTGCGGGTGTAAGGTACACGTCTATTATGCAAATGCCAATAAGACCGTATCACTTCACCGAATTGTAATCTCACTTCTTTCCTTGGGTTTGGCAATGTTAAATGTATTGATAACGGGAAATAGTTTCCATTGACATTTCACAAACCACATGTTGTTTCATTAGCGGCTGTATTGTCAGCTTTTGTGATAAAGTGTGAATTGAGAATGATATTGGAATATTTGTCAATGTTTGAATTCCAATCTGTCTCTCTCTCTTGCATATAAGCTCTTGCCTGACGTATCTCAAAAGGTTTATCATATTTATCAAATAGTAGTATTCTGTATGAACGAAGCATCTAAAAAAACTCGTTGGAATTCTTTTAAATTGACAACTTGCTTATGTTCCGCAAGATTTTTAAAGTCTTATATTAACAGTAACAGGTCGAAAAATAAATTTCAATAACTCACCTTGCCATCGTCGTCTCGAACTTGTATCCTCCGACCTTCCGCGGATACGACTTTAGCTCCGATGGCGACATCAAATTCCCGTCCGGTTACTGGCTCGATCCAAATGTAATCCCCCTGAAAGTACATAATTACCAAAGGTTTTATTAGCAAATATTTCTAAAACTTCAAAACTCTAAAACTACAATCAATAGAAATCTTTCTAATTTTAACAAGGCTAATTAATAATCCCATCTTACCAAAATAAACACTTGCTTATTCTCAAGCTCTTTCCTAGCCAATTCCGGATCAACAAATACCCTAGCAGTCATTTTGCTTATAGAATGCCACCGAAAGTTATGGTGTTTATCTATTTGGTTTGATGTGTCACCCCACTTCCACTTATTTCATAACCTTTCCCCCTCCTTGTGTTCCAATGTTATTGGAATATTTGAATTTTTTTAAGACTTATTAGAACGAGCAGTTCCAAAAAAATAATTCCAATTGCAAAATGAAGGAGAGAGACGCGGACCAGGGATGGTCCACGATAAAGGTTATTTAAAAGTGACCGTCTGATTCGGCACAAGTGGTGCATGGATCGAGGTGAGCATTTTCATACTATCCTTATCACTTCTCCAACCTTCGTGTCACACATAGTTCACGCAGATACAATACGCGATCATTCATTTTATGATTATTAAATAATATTATGTGATAAGAGCAAAATCCTTGCTCAATAAATTGAACCAGTACTGTCGTATGCCTTTCCTAAATTGCTAAGCGTTATGGATATGGATGTTTTGATGATTCAGATTTGAAAAAAATCCCCAAGTCTTCATTCGTTACGGGACTTTATTTTTATCGGATAACTAACGACTAACCCCGGAATCATAGTTGTAAGTTGTAATTGTGGATGCCTCTAAACCTTATGGAAATACACTTGACTAAAAATTGATAAAAAACAAATCTCAGCATGTACAACCTCAGATAAACTTAATTCGTCATTGGTAAGCTTGGTAAAATTTTATTTTAAAAAATTCTGAGAACCAACTATCTGTACTATGCGTACCAATCATCACAGTGGTCAACAATGGACCTACAACACAAGGAACAAACAACAAGGGCGACGAAATAAATTGACATTGTTGTACATAATAGAATAATAATACAGAGTTCATACACAACCAGTCCGGCCACCACGATCATTAAGTCATACTCCTGTTGAGAAAAACTGCAAATTGCAGTTACCTAAATGTTTCATACACATAATAACTACCACACACAGAGGCACATAATTGAGGAAAAGAATTCCCCGAAGTGTACAATAATCTCTCATCAAAATTTTGTGGAAAACTACTTCTTTAAAACCATAAAAACCCGTACTTGCACTTAAATTGCATTTTGAAATATAAAAAAATAATTCAAAGGTTAATTAGATCAGCTAATCCTAATGGTGTGGTCTTGTATAGCATGAAAACCAGTGAAATTATCTGTAAGGCATCCAAGAAGGAACATTATCAAGATCGAAAAGACTCAACATCATGATCAACTATTCCTTTCACCCCCACCGGTCCTTCCACAGATGCAATTACAAATACAACGGGCCAACAAAGAAATCCATAATACCAAGTTTATACAAAGCACTGACAATGCGAGTACTTTAAGAGATCAACCCCAAATGAGGTGCCATTAGTCTTAAAAAATTAAGTAAATAATACTGATCATCATGAAATTAATTTTGTTCTTGAATGGCCCCTATTGGCTGAGAAAAAAAATTATGAA